>CABFWO010002466.1:84709-120739 GCA_902155825.1 Timema genevievae
GGGGGGGCGTTGAACAACCCCATGTTATGTCAAGTAGCTTGTCCACATTGAAACTCGCGAAAGAGTGGTCGATCGATATGCTCTGAGTTACTCTCATACGCCAAGCTGTCTGGGATGTTGAAGCAAGCCTCGGTCTATGTTGCACTGACTCTTTCTTACACCATGTGACAGACACTTCTATTAAGGAGCCTGTAGTCATCATCAATAGGAACTAAATTTAATATTCTACTTCTGATGTTCCTTAAGGTTTTGGTATTTATTTGTGAAAATATAATTTATGATTATTGAAATCTAGGCAAATAAATGGACATAGAAATACCGTTAAATAAGGTGTAAGATTATTTCTTATAAGTAGAAGATGAGATTTATTATACACGCTAATGAAGATATGAACATTTTCCGAATTGAAGCCAATCAAGTAGGTGCAAGGACTGGCTTCTGGTAGGTGGAATCTAGGTCTTAGAGACTATTACATATCTACTTTAATACATAAAATATCATGTAGCGGAGTAGAGGGACATAGGTGAGATGAGACAAAAGTTGTTAGGAAATAATGAGCTAATCTTAAAGTTATTTTATATAATACGTTATTATTAATGTACTGAAACCAAAATACCAACCAATAATATCAATTAAAAAATATTCGTTGATACCTTTAGATCATTGAATCGCATTGTATTGTTTATCATATTAAAGTACACATACCTGGCCCTACGCTAGTACCACACTCAACCACATTGCACTATAGTCAATATGTGAGTGTGAGAATAAGATGGAAATCAATGTTAATTCTTTATTGGTAGCCAGGGGAGAATATTTCCGATGTTAACGTCCTTAAGACTCCGTCAGGGTAAGTTAAACTAAAGTGTTAACTTCAACACGGGATATCTCGCTTGCAAAGTTTTGGTTCTCTCTTGATTTATTTTAACGAGAATTGTTCATCTCCTATCTCTATCTAAGCTGTTATATAGGATCAATGTGAATGAGGGGTTTCATATAACTAGTGGAGTTGTAGCAAGTATGTGAGTACTTCTCTCTTTGCTATTGATATAATTTACTGATGTGTTTTTATTAAACTAAGGAATACATGGGTATATTCAGTAAGGCTTTATATTGGTGATATAAGACTCCTGGCTTCGATTCCTGAGACCTGGATATTCTAGCTTGAAGATGTCAAGGGACACGTGCAGAGGAATGTCAGTGGACTGGTAGGGCTCTCCTTGTCAGCCATTAAAGTCCTTCCGGTTTGACGCGTTTTCCTGTTTATCTGAATAGACGAGAGGAAGTTTCACTCACACGTCATCAGATTGTAATCATCTATCTTACACACATTAGTATCTGATGTGTGGAGCTCAGCCAGTGTGTGTGTGATGCTTGCAACGCTTCCCTGTCAATCAAACACATTTTGATGGAGTGCTGTTGGTGTAGTCATATTCCCTTGCATATTGGTTATAGCAATGACTTGGCTATTGTTTTATCTGATAATTCTATTAAAGGTGACCTTGTATTGAATTTGTATAGCCCTGGAAAGATTTTCTAATCATCTTAGATTAATTTAATTATCACGCTTTAATGTAGGCAAATGTTGCCTTTAACTTCTTCCGCTTTCAAATGTATCATCAGCTGATATATCGGTATCTTCACAGTCCTGATGTTAGAATCATATCCAACATAGAAAACAATGACCATTTGTTTACAGGAATCTAACTCGGAGCCTCTGGTTTGGTTCAACCAATGCTTTACCAAGCTATCTCACTGGTACAATATTGGTTCTCACATTCAAATGGTTTCAGGAATGATTTCCGTGTTTGGAATAGCTAAATTAACTGTTTTACTTATTTATGGTGATAATTTTACTAACTACGATACTTTAATATTATTTTTGATGCGCAATTAAGTCCCAAATAATAATTATATCAATTCTACTCTCGGAAGGTTTTCGCCTCTGATCAAAGTTTTGTTTGTGTTTTCATCGCAACTTACCATCACGGAAATAAGTATTTTATTATCAATGGAGAGGAAGGAGGAAGGTAGAATGTAAATGAATCAGCATTGAAGGATACAGGGAATGTATTTATAATAAAAGTTACTCTAGATACACTAGTCCAGGATTGAAACCTCCACCATTCCTTCATTGGCCAGACAAACTATATGAGCATGATATATAATCCGCGTGTCCACCAATGTGACAGGCTACGCTATTGTTGGTATAGTATCAGTTATATCGTCGAGTATACAGCAAGATATAATATAAATGTAGTAGCTTCTTACTCGTGGATGTTGATAGCACTGAACTCTAGTAACAAAACTTTACAGTTTGTTATCTTCATGATAAGCTGCATTAGTGCATATTTCAAAAGGAAAATTAATCCACACATGTTGAGAAGTCCCACAATCCTCTCGTCCAAAGAAGGACCATCTGTCTATAATAAACGGGTTGCGGAGGAAGTTAAGTTTTCCAGGATAAAGTTACTCCCAAAGCTTTCCTTTGTTTTATTTCCCTGCGCTAGACATTTCACCTCCCTCCTTTTGGTCCCATCGAGCGCTAAATCTCGTACAAGCCCCCCATTTGAAACCCCCCCTCTCCAACCTCCTGATCCTAACCCTCCCTGGAGCGATGCTCCCCAGAATATCGAGATGTGATGGCGAGGGGAGAAGGGGGCAATCCTCTCGCTGACCGCATCAATCATCCCGTGACGTGGCTTGTTCCTGTACCAGGGATTTAAATCCCTCCCTTTCTAGCCACAGCCTTGCATACGCAATGGTCGCACGTAACTAGGACATCAAATAAATGTCTGCAATGTTCCTCCCTCGATGGAGTTTCTGGCGAAACGAAACAAGACAATGGCGATGGGGTAGATAAGGGTGGTCGGTCACATGACCATTTCTACCCCGTCTGGCCGATACGAATATAGCGCGTGCCTCGATAGTTGGTCGGCTGGACGTTCCTCGTCTTGTGGCGGAAATGTAACAAGAGGTTGGTGCTGTTACTTTGGTCTGATGAGAGGATGATGTTGAAGAGGATTATGTATTGCCAACTTAATTATAACTAACCAGACTAACATTTCACACTTTTCACAGTGGTAATTGCTGTATCTTAAATACAAACAGTCCAATGTAATCCAATCTATGTTTCGGCCTTTCAAAACTAAATAAGAATATATGAAAAGCTCACAAATAGGACTAACATAGATTGAGAGATTGTATAATGATGATATTCTCAAAAGACAAACTAGTATATTTATTATTAGTCCAGTGGCAGCAGTGCAGTGTGTTGGTTTATTTTACTTCTCAATTTATTAAACCTTTTCCCATAATATTGTGATCAAAGAGAATTTAAAAAAAAATTCTAAGAAAATTGTTTACTAAAATTTAAATACAAGTTAGTTAAAGATTAGAAAAGGTGTATTTTAATAAACCATAAACTTTAATGTAAAACGTTACATAAGACAAATATCGGTGGGGACGTGGACTAAACCTCAAGCTCGTCTAGTCTGTTTTTCTGGTAATCGAGGGTCGGGGTTCAGATCTCAACTAAATATACGGGTTTGGTTAGAAATTGCTTAACAGTCCTCCTCCACACAAATGCGTGTACATTTGTTCTAAATATTATCTTATTCATGTCAGAAATAAATAAAGAACTGTAGCTATGATTTAACCAGAATAATACATCTGCATAGCAACATTAAAACAACTATAGTTTAAGATAAATACTAGTATGCATACAATAGTTTATATTGGAGGAACATTAAAGGCTGTTCATCAATAAAAACAACTTATGTAACTTTGTTCAAGAAACATCTAGAGGCTAGTTTTGTTTGAATCACATATTCAAGAGAATATTTAAATAAACGGAAAAAAAATAAAAACTAACACTATTCTAAATATATCATTCTAGAAGTTGGCATTATAATGAATTCATTTTAGAGGAGATAAGCATAATTTTATGGTCTCAACTACTACTTAAAACTTGTCGGACATTTGATAGAAAGGTGTGTTGAAGTTGGTATCATTTTATTTAGTAAGAACTCATGTCTGGCATCTTATTCCAGTAAGTAGAATATCTATTCGGGTATTGAGTTAAATGTTTCAAGTTCAATTCCAGGAGGGGATGAAATATTTATCACCCGTTAAACTTATACTTCCCCTTTCCCCGTGATAAATTTAAAGCAGGTAAACTAGATGTTCTATTTATTATGAAGTTATGTTTTTTGTAAGTCGTAATGGATTCAGTTAAATCAATACGGGTAGGTTATATACTTACCTTTTTCCTGAAAAACTGGCAGTTAGTTATTAATCCTTCCAATTTTTATCAAGATGGACAATATTTAAAACATTGTTTCACGTATGGAAGCCACTGTCTTCGTTGTGTTCAAGCTAGCGCCCCTAGAAGCAATCAGGAGAACTAGTGTGTGTGTGAGAAAGAAGATATAGACTAGACAAGAGAGAGGGAAGCTTGTTGACATTCAAACATCACGAGCTTCGAATTTCGTGATCCGTCAATTTATAAGAAGAGTCAATATTTTATATAAATTATATTATATTTTCAGACTATTTTTAAATTTTCCATCATTTGGTCTTACCTCTCCATTTCAAATCTACAGTTTCGGGAGTGAAATATTTATGGTAAGAGTTCACCTCTTCAATCCCAGTACGAAATGTTTTTGAATTATCCCCGGTGGAAGTGAACTGGCCCAATTCAAATTTTTATTGAGGTTCTCTTTATCTTGGCTTCACTTAAATGATGTCATAAATTAACAGTTGTGAATCTTACCACAAGAGTAAATATTATCAAAATTTTATTAAATTTGAACGTTAATGTGTCAGCAGTTAGCCCTGGATCCCAACTAGGACTGAGAATGTTTGTACGGAGAGCTCTCAACAGCTAGCCCGAGAATGTTTGTAAGGAGAGCTCTCAACAGCTAGCCCTGAGAATGTTTGTGAGGAGAGCTCTCAGCAACTAGCCCTGAGAATGTTTGTAAGGAGAGCTCTCAGCAACTAGCCCTGAGAATGTTTGTAAGGAGAGCTCTCAGCAGCTAGCCCTGAGAATGTTTGTGAGAAGAGCTCTCAGCAGCTAGCCCTGAGAATGTTTGTGAGAAGAGCTCTCAGCAGCTAGCCCTGAGAATGTTTGTGAGGAGAGCTCTCAACAGCTAGCCCTGAGAATGTTTGTAAGGAGAGCTCTCAACAACTAGCCCTGAGAATGTTTGTGAGAAGAGCTCTCAGCAGCTAGCCCTGAGAATGTTTGTGGGAAGAGATCTCAGATATTAACTGTATTGTAAAGAACTTCATTTTTCATTCATTTTCCCCAAGATTTTTTTTACCACAATACTAACTCAATGGGTGAAATGTCTATATTTTTATCTGAAATGTGTCCCCACACATTTAAAGCCACCCAAGAACATCTTTCACTCTAAATTATTCTACAAATTCTGAACTGCTAGCATCAAAGTTATTTTACTACATAGTTAAATGCTATTAATAAGTTTATATTTTTAATTACTTCACTTTTGTCAACTTTGGTCGACATGACTTCAGACTTCATTAAACTCATAGTAATTTATTCTCAAGGTGTCAAGAATATATTTAAAAAAAATAGTTTCAAGATTTTAATTTAAATAATTAGGAGCATTACTAATTACTTGAAAACCAAAACTCTTTATATTTACTAGCATTTAGTATTTTTAAAGAAGTTTCTCTTAACATTGATAAGTGAAAATTGTTCCCAGATGGTATATAAAAAAATTGGACCTATATTTATATTTTTACATTTCATATATATTCATGTTACCTGAGAACTGTATTTATGTTACATGAGAACTGTATTTATGTTACATGAGAACTGTATTTATCGGAGCTCCACAGCCAGGTGATGTTGTTTAACCTGAGAGTACATTAATGATCCAACAAATTATATAAAATATTCTTTTCATTCCTCCACCTCAAGATAATGTTACCTTATATTTATTTATAAAATGTGAGAGTCAATGGATATTTTTAATACTGTGTGTAAAAACTATATTTATATCACAATGTAAATTTGCATTTTATTGTTTGTTATTTTAGAGGTAAGCTATGTAGATCACTTTTTAAATGCGAAGGTAAGTCGAAAAGATGCTTGAAAAATGCTGACCACAGGAGTAGAGTAAGTTGAAGGTCTAATTTTTGTTATTGACACAGACACTACTTTTTATATTTAAATTATCCATTAAGTGTAGCTGGATGAATAGAAAGGCTCGATAAAATATATATTCCTGTGTTTTATTTTATGCTGACACTTCTGAATATATCTATGCTTACGTCATAGATGTCCTTTAATCACTACTGTGGGTTACAATATTGTTTAGTAGATGTTTTATTAATGTACATGTTAAATATTTAATATTGAATGTTCATAATATTAGAAAGCACACAGTGCCAGCCCACACTCAAACCTAACTGACTGAGCAACCACCATCTGTGGTCGAAGATAGTGCTAACTTCTATTAATAGAAGGTGTCATGTTGTCAGCACAACGAACCTTCTGGCCGTTAATATCAGTTCCAATTTATTCCTTCAAAATGTTTCAAAGTTGCGAAAGTTTTGGGTATTAATCAAAGTGAAGGAGATTTGACCTTTGACCTCGACATTTCGAAGATTAGTACAATCGTATAAATTAACGCTCGGTTAAGATATTTGTACTTGATCCTGTATAGATAGATAGCTTTTGGAACCCCTGAGGTTAACAAACCTTGACACATTTACTGACAGGATTATCATCTGTGTGTCCGTTAACAAGGGGTCAGGGGTTCAAACCCCTTTCAGGTGAACTGAGTGTTTTTACTAAATGGATGGAACATCTTCTGTTGTGCTCTTTATATTTTCGAATAACGGGTGGTCTGTCTCATGAGCGAGTGAAGCAGTGAACATTGGTCGCGGCTGGTATTGATGATGTCAAGTGATATAAGGAGGGGTGTGGAAGGGGAGGGGATGGAGGCTAGTCCATCTTCGTACGCACATAAAACACTGCTCTTTTAGTTTCATTCTTTAAGTTGTCGAATGTGTTGATGTATTGTTTAGTGCGAGTGAGGCCGCGGGCAAATTATAGTTTCCTAAATAAAAGTAATGATTAAAAGTGAGTAAATAAAATGTAAATATAAGTGTATTTACTTTTTCCTCAAATATAATGAATATCCGTGAATATATTATGAAGGGCCTACTTAAATTTACTGTATATTTCTATTTCTATAAATTAAATTAAATTTTATTTGTGTCATTTATTTCCATAAGATCTGATAGTATGTAATTAATTTATAGCATTTTTCGTTAGTAAATATTTACAATTATAATTTAATTTAAGTAAATTCAAGGGAATTTATTTTAGGAGTGTAAATTAAAGAGTTCTCCACGCATCTTTTAATATCGTATCCTCAAACTTCCTTATCTGTGGAATTCCACTTAGGTTATATAGAAATTTAGCTAATTGGATTTAATTAAAATGGTTGTGTGAATAATGGCAAGAATGTGTGGCAAACTTCATAAATAACAGAAACAGTAAACGAGCCTCTCATTTTCAAGAGAAGGCTGACTTCTTGGACGATATTAATATTTGCTTTAAACGAAATACGTTATTTATGATTTTAAAAGTTCTTCCAAACATTATCTTAGAAAACTACACATTGTAGCTGTTAATGTTTTGAATATATCACACTCCTCTACATCTTGTTACTATTTATTTATATAGTCATATATATTAGTACGCTAATGTGATATAAATGAGACAGCTAAGCTAGAATCTAAAGGTAATGTACCCAGGTTTGTATGTAAGTAAAGTGGAGAACCATTTAGAAAAAAACGTTGAGCCTTATATCATCAGTTCGGTAAACCAACACATTTGAGTATGACATTTAGATCACGTGATCATCCTTGTGGGTTTCTCCATATTAAATACCAAACTGTTAGCATATAAATTATTATTTTTAGAAAGAAAATGTATTTCACTTGTAGGTTTAGTGCCAATAAAGTGTTTAAATGATAGACTAACTCCTATATATTTTCTTCTTCACTCGAGATACAATCATCCTCTCAACATACCCAAACCAACATTTGTTTCACATTGACCCAATGTATTCCCTTTCAAACCGCTCTCCTTCAGCAACCATTCATTACTGACTCAGTCCATATGAGTTTCTCCAAATATATTTCTTAGATATCTCATTACAACCGCATTCACCTTGTTCTTGTGTTTCTCCTGACAAATTCACGATTCACATCCATAAAACAATGTTGGTGCTAACACACTTTTATATACTTCCATCTTAACCTGTTTCGATATTACGTCATTCCTTGCAATTGTCCACATACATCCAACTACTCCCCAATATGCATTCACCCGTCTGTCGATTTCAGCATTTATCCTTCCATTATTCCTATTTTTTTTTCCCCTTTATATCTCTCTCCACGCAAATGTGTGTAGACTTCCTTTAAATTCTACCTTCCTTATCCATAACCCTAGAATGCCGGTGATGTGTGTTAAGGTATTATTTTTAATTTTTTTCTCACTTTCCCATAACGTTAATGTGGGCTCTCTTACTCCAAATGCTGTTATGTCATGACCAATAGGCAAAAAGGGGAGAGTTGAGCTCCATCATGGCCATAGCTCAATACCGTCACCATCACCAGCAATCACCGTAGCTCAATTCCGTCACCATCACCAGCAATCACCATATCTCAATTCCGTCACCATCACCAGCAATCACCATAGCTCAATTCCGTCACCATCACCAGCAATCACCATAGCTCAATTCCGTCACCATCACCAGCAATCACCATAGCTCAATTCCGTCACCATCATCAGCAATCAGCAGACAAACTCCATCGTGGAAATACTAGATAGTACCCATTTTTTAAATGGCAGTGCATAGCGCTACATGAACAATATTTCTTAGCGTAGAAGAGGCTGAATTCGAACATCAGTTTAAAGTACTCGTCTCTCGGGATTTTTTCTGAAACTAACAAATATATCTATTCTGGATTCATGCGAACTGTCTGTTTCATAACATTCCGTGAAACATGTATTTTGAAGTTAAAACTAGTATTTATTTGTATACAAGATTGTTGCTGAATGTTGATTATTTTACAAACACATATATTAGGACGAGGATGATAGAACGAAGTTGAGAGCTGTGAGTGAAATGATTGACGGCAAATTGTTGATCGTTGACAATCTGATGACTTATCAGTCCAGGTGTGAATAATGATCAACCTAGTTTCTGGTCAAACAATCCCAGAATTGTTGAGACTTGGCGTTGTTTTGAGATTCATCATCTGTAAGAAAAGCAGTCCAGCTTCTAATGATATTTTTCGGTGGAACGGTAATATCTTCCGTAGCTTGCAAACATTACTTAAGGCCTCTCTTTATCCTCTTTACTTGCATTCGTCATTATTATTGACAACATTTAACTTCACAATGTTTGGTATAGGCCTACAACTTGGACCTACTTCTTGATTCACTGCCAAGTGACGCTCTCATGTTTGGAAGAATGAGCCGCGCAATAATTAAATATTTGGAAGATGCACGGTTTCTTGCCCTTCTCACTAAATATCTCACTATTAATGACGTCACGATAGCCACTGATCATAACCTCTCGTTCATATTGAGCCATGGCCACAGACAAGGAACAAATAGACACACAAACATGGAGATTGGACTTGCATATGCTTCCTGACAGGTCAAACCCCACGAGATGGAACTCGTATATGCTTCCTGACAGGTCAAACACCACGTGATGGAACTCGTATATGCTTCCTGACAGGTCAAACACCACGTGATGGAACTCGTATATGCTTCCTGACAGGTCAAACACCACGTGATGGAACTCGTATATGCTTCCTGACAGGTCAAACACCACGTGACGGAACTAGCATATGCCCCTAAATTATATCTTACTCGTCCCTACACCAATAACTTAATTAAATGCAGATATCCCGGAAGGCAAATAATACCAAGCGCGAAAAACAATCATCAAAAAACGCATCACTAAAAGTAATGAAAGCGCTATTATTATTATTATTATTATTATTATTATTATTATTATTATTATTATTATTAAATTTAACGCCCCATGTGTGGTGAATGAGTTGTTGAATATAACCGAGCATAAGTTATATTGTTTTTACAGATATTTATGTTTAACATTCTCAATGACAAAACTAGAAGTATACCAGACGATATAGCTGAAAGAAACACCGCTCCCCATGTTATCGGATGTATTTGTTCATACGGAGGTAAGTGAACACCTTGATGGAATGTGTGCTACACATGTTTGACAAGAACACACAGTGTAATCCATACTCAACCACTAGAAACATGATACCATCAAATAGTCAGTCAGCTCGTTATTGTGCGGATAGAGGAGCAACTAGGTCACCGATGTGGATTGGAACGTGTATTAGTGGCCACACTGTATCCACCTCGGCATAATCCACATACCTCTCACTCTGTTCCCCTCACTCATCCACTTTAACTTCCCTCAGCGCTCTCGGAGGATGGAAACAGAGATTATAATTTAAATACCGCAAGTCTGGATACAATTTAATTTCCCACCCGTGTGCTCAGCCTGCTTGATTCTATTCACCTTCACCCCCGATTATCTCCTCTCCTTTTTCTCTCTAATCTGACCCTCCTTTAAAGCCTTTGCCTGGCAAAACATGAACATTAAAAAGACCAACTTTTCTCCCGTGACCAAACGTGCCATTTCTTTCCCCGACCATAAAACGTTTATTAACATTTGACCTTTAATATGTCTCTTAGGGAAATATTACACTGTCGTATTATTTTATCAAATAAAAACATTTATTTCTGAAAACATATATATTATCACATTGTCTTACTACCTGTTCAGGCTATACGCATATATGATAATTACTATTGAAACATTTTAGCGGTAATCTACCCGCATTTGCATGGAAAGCGAGTGGGAAACAATTTAGGAAAAATTACCTTCAGTAGATCCGAAAAAGATTCGAACCGATCTCTTTATCATCATTAGGCCAGTCTAACATGAGAGTGACGCCTTAGACCATTCGGTCACTGAAACGGATGATATATATTTGATGAAAGATGTGTTACATTACATTCCCTTTTTTTAAAGTTTGTAAAATATTACTGGATAATTATTGACTAATATTAGAACTCGGAAATAATGATCCAGAATTTATCATAAATATGAATGAATGGACCAAGATGCTTTTAATAAATGTTATCACCAAAGTTTCTCCATTGATTAAAAGGGAAAATAAACACTCTAGAAATTGAAATATAAGTGTCAAGTCTGTGTCACTATGTGAAAATATTCTGTTCATTCTGTGCAGTTAAATTCCTAATCGCTTATCATGTTTAAAACTTCAACATTTTATTTGATAAAGCCTTAGTATATGTATATAATGCAAATGTTTTATTGAATGTATGTAAATTATATTATTTTATAAAAATATATCAAATCATTTTAATAAAAAGAATGTTCTAATGTTGCGCTTCAACCCTTCCATTATTCCTATCTTTATGTACATCTGTACGTTTCGTTCTGAATTGGTCAGCACACAGCGGTTATATTAAACTTGTCATCATGGACATACCAGTAGCAAGGCCAGTCTACCAGGTTCGTCGAATTCAATTTAAATGCCAGAGGGAATGTGTACAATCAAAATAAACATTGCCCTTTAGTTCTGGCTACGTTCTCTTTTAACGCACGTTTTTTATTTTGTTTGTTTTATTGGTTTGTAGCAATCAAACTGGAACTGAAATGAACTAAAAATGAGCAGACATCCTGATGAAAATAATAGGAAGCAAAGCAGCATAAATAGCACGAACAACTTTGGCTTTGAATGAGTTGCTGACCTGAAAGAAACAGTGCAAGGCCGACTCAGGACAGAGCATGGTGGAGGAAGGACAGAGCGTGGTGGAGGGAGGAGACTCAGGACAAAGCGAGGTGGAGGGAGGACAGAGCGTGGTGAAGGGAGGATAGAGCGTGGTGGAGGGAGGAGTCTCAGGACAGAGCCTGGTGGGGGGAGAAGACTACATCCTTAGTGAACCCAGCCGAGATTCTAACTTCAACCTTCTTGTCAGAATCAATCCGTGTTCTTACGACCTTGCACCACGTGACCACTGGCCTTCATACCTAGGGAATTAAATAAAACAATAATTATTGAGTTTTCTCTCCGTGTTGATTGTGATATTTACTCAAATAACGTTATTCAAAGAAATAGCCGAAAAATACTGTTTTATCAACAAATCTGGGAGGACCCAAAGTGAGTTAAGACTGTGGAAAGTTTGACTGTGCACAAGTTAGCTCCTCTTTTTTTTTACTCCTTCTCACAGCCATCCAAACAACGGGAAACTGAAGCGAAGAAGAAGAAGAAGAAGGGCGTCTTCAATTAAAGTTTTCTGCGGTCAGAGCCAGAGGTGCCCGGGGTCTTCGTGAAACATTCCTTAATTCTCAACTTGGAGTTGGCGGAGTCCCCAAAAGAGGTCCCTCCCCGGGGGGATATCTTCTCACACTGTACCAAGACCAATGTTATCTCTTCTTTTGTTTTATAATCTAGAAAACAAATGGCTATCAAGTATGTTGGTTTCCTTGCACTGTTCTCATATTTACACTATTGGGTGAGGAAGTTAGAATGTTAGATTAAATATACCAGTACTTTCGTGGAAAGAGATTGGAGAACCATTTAGGAAAATCACCGTCATTATAATAGACCGGTATTCGATCCCCGACCTTGCAGTAGCCGGTAAAACAGATACCTAAGTCGCGTTACCACAATTACGTGATCAATTTATTAATATTCTTTACTTGTTGATTTCAAAATAACCATTGATAAAGAACGTATAGCTTAAAACATCACCCGCATTGGTTAGTACGCATCTAATATGGCTTGGCAATGACGGATAGGTCAGGGTTTAGATTACAACCAGGATAGTCGGTAAAGGACTATGCACAAAATACAGATACCCTCGTAAATAAAACGGGGAAAGTGAAACGACCAGCGGAGTGATTCACTTATTGTATTGTGTGACGTAGGAACTATATTCAGGTAAAGTTAGTGGTGAGATAACATTCCACAGTTACGTTAGAGGGCTGTGAGCAGTGGCGGCTTCGCATCAAGGACATGACCTCTGATGAGATTATCCTGGGAGTCTGTTGCTTACTAGTGACTGTCATCAACCAACCATAGACGACAACTTGTTTCAATACACCGTCTACAATTGTAATTAAAGTTTGTTTGATACTAAATAGGAAGAAACTTTCAATAGTACAGTCTTGTCAAGCCTGGTTTCAACATTTGGCCTCTCAAGATCCGTCAGTTGTTTTGGAATGTTTTAGTGAATGAACTTGAGGAAGAAATTAAAGATGTAAAACAATAAATAATTATATACTCTTCTCTTACTCTGGAAGAATACCTTGAAGAGTACCTGGTTACCTTCCTTGCTTACCTTGAACGGCTCCATTATGACGTAGCTTAGAGGACTACCTTGAACGGCTCCACTATGACGTAGCTTAGAGGATTACCTTGAACGGCTCCATTATGACGTAGCTTAGAGGACTACCTTGAACGGTTCCACTATGACGTAGCTTAGAGGATTACCTTGAACGGCTCCACTATGACGTAGCTTAGAGGATTACCTTGAACGGCTCCACTATGACGTAGCTTAGAGGACTACCTTGAACGGCTCCACTATGACGTAGCTTAGAGGACTACCTTGAACGGCTCCACTATGACGTAGCTTAGAGGGTTACTTTGAACGGCTCCACTATGACGTAGCTTAGAGGGTTACTTTGAACGGCTCTACTATGACGTAGCTTAGAGGACTACCTTGAACGGCTCCACTAGGACGTAGCTTAGAGGACAGGGCCATAGTGGAGCTAGTCGAGGTTTATCGTTCAGGGTAGACGGGCTGTAACTACATTCTGAAAAAAATGAGTCATTTTGGAACGTTTTAGTGAATGGAATCATGGGATAGATTAAAAGTGCACATACTTATTGAAAATTAAATAGAAATCTCCAACTGTGGTTCTTATAAATATAGTAATGGTTAAAATACTGTTCATAGTGTCTCTTCTATTAATTTACACCATCACTCAATCAGAATATTATCTGAAAGGACTTTTTGTTTTAATTACTGAAACAACTTTCATATATTCATAGATCAAGTCATGTGATACGCAGCTGTCACTTTTCTTATGTAGTACCAATACCTACAAAATAATACTAAAAGTATAAAAAATTGTGATCTATGTTGACCGAAAAAAATATTGTTTGTAATTTTAAAACTATTATTTTGAGAATTCTAATATCCTTCAGCTAATCGTTCTTCTGTTTGTTCAGTCAGCAGATTCAAGAATGATAGTCAACGAGGATGTTATTTATATTTGTAAAACACGTGGCTGTTGTATTCCGTGATATGAACTGGTTTAGTAATTATTGAAAGCATAATATAATAAGCTTATATTATGTATAGAAATAATATTTTCATTAATTAACTATCTATATGTGCCGGTTTTTGTCAGGGTAGAGAATGAATTCCACTAATTTAAACATTACATACTGATAGTGACAATACTGGGTACCTTCATCACATCGCAAACCAGTGATCACGTGATTTACTTCTTCAGGCTCGTAATATAATATGTAAAAGTTAAAACAAGAACCAGATTTACTACTTCAGTCTTTTCATAGTAAGGAGTAAATGGAGATTAAAAACATGTAGGGAAAGGCCGGCCAGGTGATGGTGACACCATTGCTGTGTTTAGATTTAAATTTAAAATAATTCAATGTGCATAAACTTCCTACAGAGCTAATTTGTTCAAGGAATTTAGAAGAGTAGTGGACTTTTAACTATTAAAAGATAATAAAGATGTCTACTGATAGATATATATGCTAAAGTCATTTGGAAAAATTAAAACATAAAAAACAGAATTATAATTATTTACATAATATCACTTTTAAAATAAGGGCTTACATTTTTTACTTTTCAAATATATGAAACTTAAATTAACTATGTAGAGCTATGAAATGAAAAATAATAAGATAGGAAATTTTATAATTATTTACTTTCAAACACAAGCTTTGAATATTAGTTTGATTTAGACGTCAAAACATGAACATAGCATCCAATATATATTATGATTAAAATTTATTTTTACCGGAAAAGTTATATAAATTTGCTGAAAATACTACAAATTGGTAACAAACTTTTAATAAAAATATGTCGTGGTTTTTTATTAAACTACGATTATTTACTCTAGTCAACATAATTATACTCAATTTTTAGAAGACTTTTTGGTAGTATTAGTATACTACGTATATCTAAAATAGTTCTGTATCAAATGTGACTTTATTTGCATTACTTTACAATTTCATAAAATTAAATAAAAATAATGTTTTCCCAATTGTTTACACAACTTTTTTTTAGCTTTGAAGATCACTTTGGAGAACAGTATTCGAGAAATAAAAAACTCCAAATAAATTCTAAACTCAACTTCTTCAGTTTTATGATAAATGTTGACGTTAAAAATGAATGTCACTTTGAGATCTCATGAAAAAAAAAAGGTAATGGATACAAAAAGTACACAAACAGAAAACAAGACAAATTCTAAATGTTTGCATAAATAAAGAAAAAAAGTAGGAACATTTAACTTAATGGATAATATAAAAAACTAATACAAACTTATACCCCATTGCCAATATTATAATTATAGATACTTTTTATTTCATAAAACGTAGACTTAGTTTATACTATGAGAGTATTTTAAATGGGGTATCAATCTGTAAGAATTAATAATATCTGAGGAAACATAGCTGATATTAATAATAAATGAATTGATAAGTATTAAAGTACTAATATAGCTTGGTAAAAAAAACTGTTGGAAACACTTTAAACTTCTTTAAAACTGATATCTACTTTTGATTTATATAATTGATGAAAACCGTGGTAAAAAATGTATATTTCTCTTGCACACCAATAAATTTGGATAGTCACATGTAATTTGTTTCAGATAGTTAAACAATTATAGTTTTAATGATTTCTCCTTTTATTAATGTGAAGCAAGGAAAATAAGTTGATGTTTTTATTATTAAAATATTATTTAACTACATCTGTAATAAATATAGGAAAATTATGCTGAAACGTTTAAAATTAC
The DNA here is from genome assembly GCA_902155825.1 of Timema genevievae. NCBI lineage: Eukaryota > Metazoa > Arthropoda > Insecta > Phasmatodea > Timematidae > Timema > Timema genevievae. The sequence continues at coordinate 100,885 of CABFWO010002466.1, forward strand.
TACTCGATAACCATACGAACAAAACTGTATGCATTGAGCCCTTTGTTTGTCCAATAATATATTTCCCTTTTTCGTTTAAGGACTGGAATACACAGTTCATAATTTGAACGTGATACCATCTCACCAAAGCGCATCTCACTGATATTTTACATAGATAACTTTAACTATTTATAATTTTGTAAAATATAAGTTTTACTGAAATTAAGAAAGAACGCTTTGTATTAAAAGAGATTTTATAACTCTCTTCAAATAAATATACATCCATAAATGACGCGACTGTATGTACCGATAAATGACGCGACTGTGTGTACTGATAAATGAATGGTTTTTGTAACAACGCGCGCTTTATTAAATCCTGTGCCCATGTTACATTTACTATGACATGCGTTCTAGTAATATTACATTTCAAGTAATTTTATTTCATGTGTGTATTTCATTATACTTGGAATTACAAATTATTTATTTAAACATGAACATATAAAATATGAACGCTTAAATACAAACGATAGAAGAAAAAAAGATTGTGTGTGTTAGATAAGATGGGGACAGGGGAAAAGTACAATTTTACCTCAAATTGAGTCAGTGCTGCCATCTGTTAAACAATTATGAGATTTTATCATGAACTTTAGACTGTGGTTAAAACAAGTATCTGTCAAATTAAAACTACTGTATTTAAAGCAAAGTATTTTCTGGGTCCTTACGGGGCTTGAGATATAAAAATTGTTCTGGAAAATGTGTGTGATGTCACTTTCCCCCTATTTCCCTTGTACCCTTCATACCTATAATAAAACAGGGGACGTAACTAATAATGTATTCTATCGATCACGTTTAGTATTTTCAAACAATAAGAGCGCAAAACAAGACTGTTGGAATGAGAGCTATCAGAAATACTTTATAAAGTCATGATAAAATATTATTAAGGCATTTTACTAATGTTTGAGATTGTGTTCGTGTGGTCTGGGGTGCCAGGTTCTAAATACATTGGATTGTCAGAGACAGGGAGCCAGTTCAACTGGGTGTAGTTCATCACCATTGATTCTCAATGTGAGTTCTCTCAGATAGAGTCAGCACAACAAACCATACGGCTGCTAACCTCAGTTTTCTAGACCGGAGCTGTTACTTTTCATTCAAGTGTATTCTCCTTTGTCCTCATGAGGCTGAGTTGACCCGTTAACAGACTCACAGGACCTCTGGATCCTTATCCAGTAGTTGTGACCACCAGACAAGGACCGATATTATCAATACCAATAAGATTACATTATTTATATGAAACATGATATTAATATTGACTGTGAGTATTTTATAAAGGAATATTCCTGGCAAGATCCTGTTATAGTCAAACGTTGGGATGAAATATCCTTAAGATCAACAGAGAAGGATGTTATTGTGTCAGGTCAGGGTTGGTGCGAAGGTCAAACGCAGGGGTTGTTTTAGTGTTAAAATAATAATATAATAATTATATCTAAATAAGGAATAACATGAATACATTTTATCTAATAATTATTAAGAATATACTTTTTAAATAACTAGTGATTAACGATGTAATCACTTCCATGGCTTTATGCCATTCGGTGTCGCTTTGTCGGCGAATCATGATATTTAATCAAACAAATAAGAAAATATTAATAGAAAACGAATGAAGAAGGGATAATATTTTTGCATAAATCGATTAATGGGGGGAGAGGTGTCACCACTTAATTTGATTTATTTAGCTTTTCTATTATTATTTTTTGTGTGTTATTTTGTTATCATATTATTATTATTACGTTAATTGAAGCAGGGGCTGTAGTTTGTTTACATTACACAGATTACAACTGGGACGTAAACTCTAAATCTCGCCTGGGGTGTATGCAACACGTACATTTTGTCGCCGATCATGCCCGTGGCAACGGCTGAGTTTCAAATGAATATATTCACTCTGTGTTAATGAATTGTTTCATATGAAGCTCTAGCCGGTTGTAAATGAAAAGTGTGCATGTTTCCACAAAATGAGCCAAACAGGACGAGGAAAAGGACGATAAGCCACGACCGACTCGTATCAGCGTCCATCAGGCTCCCGTTAGTTGATAATAAACCAAGCCACGTCCTCAAATCGTACACAGCCAGAACATTGTGTTTGTGTTAAACTGGCAAGATAGCTCATGTAGTCTTGCTCGCCGCTGACAAGGAGGTCACAGTTCGGAGCCTGACTGGGTGTACTGACTCATTAATGATCTTCCTGTATCCAATCATGCTGGTGCAAGTACATATGATTATCTAAACTCTACCTTCCTCTTACAAATTGAATTTAGGTAGTCAATTGTGGATTATCATGGACGGGTAGTAAGAGGTGGTGCCAAACTACTGGAATATTGACCGGCACCCTGGTCTAGTGCCTATTGATTCAGAGTTTCAGGGTTCGATGCCCGGTGGCACCATAAAGGGAACTATATCTATTGTCATCATGAAGAACGTGAGAATACTTAGCCAGAAGAACGTGAGGGCACTTGGTCAGAAGAACGTGAGGACACTTGGTCAGAAGAACGTGAGAGCACTTGGCCAGAAGAACGTGAGGGCACTTGGTCAGAAGAACGTGAGGGCACTTGGTCAGAAGAACGTGAGAGCACTTGGTCAGAAGAACGTGAGAGCACTTGGCCAGAAGAACGTGAGGGCACTTGGTCAGAAGAACGTGAGGACACTTGGTCAGAAGAACGTGAGGACACTTGGTCAGAAGAACGTGAGGGCACTTGGTCAGAAGAACGTGAGGGTACTTAGCCATAAGAACGTGAGGACACTTGGCCAGAAGAACGTGAGGGCACTTGGTCAGAAGAACGTGAGGGCACTTAGCCATAAGAACGTGAGGACACTTGGCCAGAAGAACGTGAGGACACTTGGTCAGAAGAACGTGAGGACACTTGGCCAGAAGAACGTGAGGGCACTTGGTCAGAAGAACGTGAGGACACTTGGCCAGAAGAACGTGAGGGCACTTGGCCAGAAGAACGTGAGGACACTTGGCCAGAAGAACGTGAGGACACTTGGCCAGAAGAACGTGAGGGCACTTGGCCAGAAGAACGTGAGGGCACTTGGCCAGAAGAACGTGAGAGCACTTGGCCAGAAGAACGCATCGACAGAACTTGGAAACGTTTGACATAAAAAGCGTTAGAAGGTTGGTCCGTCACAAAGAGGGAGAGGAGTGTGCAGTGAGACAGAAAGAGGAGTTAAAGAAACAGTTTGTGAGGAGAATCACGTCTAACTTAGCAACTACTCCCGAGCACCCAACGCTACCACGGATAGACTTCTACATCGTTCAACAAATCATTGCGACCAAACACATTCTGCTATTAAACTATAAGATGGAAAAAATACAATTACTTCAAAAATAATACGATTATTGTAATAATACGGCAGAGAAATTGAGGTTTATCTATAGGCTGGATGTGATTAGGGTGGTTTGCCACATACAGCTCTACCAATTTACAAATACTTTCACCACATTAACGATGATAAGATCGAAGGTCTAAGGTGCCATTCTCAGTCTTTTGATGACGGGAGATTGAAGTTCGAATCACTGTCAAGTCTACCGGGGGTTGTTTTTCCTAAAAAGTTCCCCACTCTCCTTCCACGCAAATGAGGGTAGATTACTTATAAAATGATTTCCTTCTTCGTGTCCACCCCATTCCAATAATCATCATATTATATCCGTATAACCAGAACAGGTAGTAAGACGCCGTGATAGAAAAACAGTATCGCGTTTACAAATCCGTCTGGAATCAAACTCAGGAATGTCAAATTAGTATTGATATGCACCATCAGTGGAACTAGAGTGCTGAATTGAGCTGTAGCTAACTATCTTGAGAGTGGTGAAGTACTCGGTGAACAAAGGACTACCACCATACCGGGATTAAAAACCCTGGCATTTACTTAAATAAAGTCTAACACGCCCACGTCAACCAAATACTATGTTGAATTATATTTAGTTTTATTCTTGTACAGTTTTAGTCAAAAATATGAGGGGAGGTAATACGTCTCCACTCGTAAACAACCAAATTCAAAACACATATTAAGTGTTTTATTTTTCACAGCATTTTACCATCTATCTGGGCTGTTCATATAATTATACTAAACGGGTAAAACGGTAAAGATATTATTTAGAGGGAATATACCTACAACTTTATAAATTAAATGAGTAGAAATCATTTGGAAAAATTACCTTCGCTAAACTCAGCGTGGATTCCCAACCCAGACTTCCCTGTCATCGATAAACCAAACCAGATATTTAGTTTATGAACCCACCACTAGAGGTGTGTGAACTATAAAACATAGAACTATACAGATATTATTATTAAATATATTGTTTGGTAGGAAGTGGACGGTACAATTTGCATCACATAACCACGGAATGTTTTTGTTATACGACACACGAAGATAAAATATGGGACGAACTCCAAAACGAGACTGGAAATACGTACCGAGAAAAATAAACCGTTAAAAAAAGTGCACAACAGACGCCAAACCAAGTTTCTTGGCGCCAAAACAACACAGTAAACATAGTTCAAAATAAAACAAAAACAAAAATATACAAATATACAAGGCCCAAACATAGTTAATGAATATCTATTTTAGTAAAAACTAAGACAAAATAAATTTATTAATTTTAATTTTAAAAGAAATAATAATAAACAACTGTACTATAAATGCTCATTATAATATTACGCTCAATTATTACAAAATAAAATATTAATTACTGCACAACAATTTAAGAGTATAATGTTTAGACAGTAATAAACGTTACTAAAACAGTTTTTTCCATACGATCCGAAAACTGTAACTTTCTATAGATTATATCAAGTTTTTAGAAATAAAACTACTAAAAAATTAAAACTAACAAACCTGTGTGCCAATTGCGCAATACTTAGGTAAAAATATAAGATAAAACATTTTATTTGGTAAAGACCTAGTAGTCTAAACTAAAGAAAATAAATATTTTTCTCAAACGAATAAAACATAGAGAGACGTCAATTCTAGTGTGTTTTTTTTTAAACATAAAATATATAACATATACGTGAGTCACTTATATTTACAAAGTGTTTGAGAAATCTTCAGTAGAGACAACATTTGTTACAATTTCCCCTGATGGTAAATATTGTGTTCGCTGCCTTCTAGTCTCCGTACAGATCTTGCTTGACTCCGTTAAAATATCGAGAACACGACCCTTAGCCCTATAGCGGGGAGGGACGGAGTGATATTTTCAACTTCCGGTAAAAATGTTTGTAATTGTAATATCTTCAGGTCAACACATTTCTATTAAAGTCCTCATTTGTCAACTGAAAGCCATACCGTAGGTCAATATTGGATCTGACCAGAACATACACTCACTTTCGTATTAAAGAGATGGGTGCTATAATGTCGACTTTATTAAATAAAATGTTCCTGTTTTCTAAAACGTGTCTCCCCCCGAGTCTTACATTAATTCATTATCAATGATAAAAGCACATACTGTTCGTTCCATCCAAGAGTTCGTGAGAGTGATATCTCTCCTTCTCTCTCTTGCATGACAGAGAACATCCCCGGGCCCTGGTAACGCTTCACCCACATCACATTGGAGCCCGACCTCTCTCGCTGATTCGTTACGGATCGCTGCTTTCCCCGCCAGACCCGCCATCCCTTTTTTTATACTTTTTTTTTAAAAAAAGTCCCTAATTATTTTCTTGCATTACGAATTGAGCGAGTTGATTACAGCGAGTGTTCTCTACTTGTGTATTCCACACGAAACTAGTCTCTCATTTTTATCCACGTCAGTTTGAAAGTTGTGTAAACTATTATTATTTATATTGAAAACTTTATGTCCGTATGACAAAATGACAGTTGGTAAGTAATATTTAAATAAAGGGAAAAAAACCATTCAATGTTGTTAAATTATTTTAATATAGAATCATAAATTTCACAAAAAAGTTCTATCCGACCTGGTATGACGTATTGTATCCACACAACCAGGTATTACGTATTGTATCCACACAACTAGGTATTACGTATTGTATCCACACAACTAGGTATTACGTATTGTATCCACACAACCAGGTATTACGTATTGTATCCACACAACTAGGTATTACGTATTGTATCCACACAATCTGTGGAACTGAAAAACACAACAAAAACATTTATATATCAGTATGTATCTGATATTAAATAATACAATAAATCATAACAAATAGATAAGTTATAATGTATTCAAAATGAAGTGCTATTAAAACGTTGACAGATTGTTTATTATATATAATGATTGTACAGGATTTAAAAAGCGTTTTAACTATTGATACTAAAAAATAACCTCTTTATTATTATATTATTACAACAGCAGCGTTGCATGGACGATTAGCATGGTTTGATTTTTATTTTAAATCAAAAACAAACTTTTCTTTACTAAATCAAAGATTTTATAATTATTAGAGATAGAAATATCTACACTTTTATACCATCCTGATTTTTTAAATAATTTATTAAAATAAATTATTATATTTCTAAATTCTTTGCTTTGAATTTTACCTGAAGACATTGATCGGAACTGTATTATATACTTACTTATAGGCTTACCTACTCTCTGGCATCAAGAACTCGAAAGTTCATTGCGGCACTTACAAAAGTACGCCACTTATCCCTAACTTGAGCTAGTTCTATCCAGTCCACCTCATTACACCCTATCCCTATCATGAGCTAGTTCTATCCAGTCCACCTTATTACACCCTATCCCTATCTTGAGATAGTTCTATCCAGTCCACCTCATTACACCCTATCTCTATCTTGAGCTAGTTCTATCCAGTCACACCTCATTACACCCTATCCCTATCTTGAGCTAGTTCTACCCAGTCCACCTCATTACACTCTATATCTATCTTGAGCTAGTTCTATCCAGTCCACCTCATTACATCCTATCCCTATCTCGAGCTAGTCCTATCCAGTCCACCTCATTACACCCTAGCCTTAACTTGAGCTAGTTCTATCCAGTCCATCTCATTACACCCTATCTCTATCTTGAGCTAGTTCTATTCAGTCCACCTCATTACATCCTAGCCCTAACTTGAGCTAGTTCTATCCAGTCCACCTCATTACACCCTATCTCTATCTTGAGCTAGTTCTATCCAGTCCACCTCATTACAATCTATCTCTATCTTGAGCTAGTTCTATCCAGTCCACCTCATTACACCCTAGCCCTAACTTGAGCTAGTTCTATCCAGTCCACCTCATTACACCCTATAAATTTCAGGTCCATTCTAATGTTATTCTCCCATCTGTGGCTAGATTCTTCCATTAGCGCTGCATGTCCTGTCCACCGTAATCTACGAGACTTCACTATCCTAACCATGTACTGGTATGAGTACAGCGTATGAAACTCATCATTCTGTAACCTCCTCCACACCCCAGTAACCACATCTCTTTTTGGAGCAGATATCTTCCTAAGCACCTTGTTTCCCTCATGTAAGGTAAGAGACCACGTTTCACACCCAAAGAGAACAACCGGTAAAACTATTGTTTTATATACTCTTGAGTTTTACATTCCTTGACAGCAGGCAAGATGTCAACAACTTACTGACCGAGTAGTGGCATGCATTTCCCGACTATATTATTTTCTTACTTTCCAATGTAATACTTTTATTGCTAGTTACAATTGTACCTAAATATTTAAACTCATTAACCCTGTCAAATGATACGTTGTTTGCTGTAATCTCTAAATCATCGTCCCCAATCTGTGTGATCATATACTTAGTATTTTACACGTTTGCTGGTAAAGAAGAGGTTGAGGCTTAAATCCGTGCCGTACCTAGGATGGGGTTTCCTAAATAGATAGTGAAAACTATCTGCGCAATTTTTGGTAGTTTTCTATCAATTATTTCATCAATATTCTTTTCCCAATAGTGCATTTAATTAAGTACAGCCCGGAAGGGTAGTAATAGGCAGAGCACACAAACGTTGACTTTTGTTCAGAGCCCTCGGACCAATAATCGCGCAATGGGAGGACCAATAATTCACACCCAGTTTCCCTGAAGGTTAGAAACCAATGGAACTCTCTTATAGCCTGGAGGTAAACAAACGTTCATACAATTAATTGTACATGAATAAGGAAGCCTAGAATATGGAAACTATCTTTAGGTTAAGTATGTAGCCGCCTGCAGTATCATATTCTTGATTTGATAAATGTCACCTGGATACGGGGATCAAACATGGGACCTCTGTCTTAGCATGTCAATGTTCTGCCATTGAGCTATAAAGGATTATTTCCGTGCTCAAGATCATTCATCAATCAAAGATTTCACAGAAACTGCCTTAAACTTTGACTGAAGAATGACTTAGGACAGAATCAATCCTGGGTAGTTCAGTGGTAGAGCATTGTCGTGGGTCTCGGATTGGATTCCCTTGTCAAGATGTCATTTTTAAATATACGAATACCTAACTTATAACTAGCTACATCATAGTGAGCCCAAGCAAGGCGATCTTGCTGCCTTTGAAGGTAAATTAAAACAATAATAGTTAGAGTAGATATAAATCTAGAGCAGTGTAGTGTAGAAACAAATATAAAATACAAGGCACTAACAAAACTTGTTAGTGACATGGAAGATCGTAAGGGAAGAGCGATTATAACAGTTTACCAGAAACTTTATATTTAAAAATATCTATTGAAAGCGTTCTACGGTATTAAATCTTACTTATATATAAAAAAGAATTAGTGTTTTTCGATCACTATTTCACACAAAAATCACTACAGTGATGTACTAAATTCTCTCATTGAATATCTCTGACATCAGCTTAACGCCCTTGGTCCTGTCGAGTGCAAGTATAAAACCTATTTTGTGGGATGGTGGGTGAGAGGGTGAAAGGCGTAGCGTTGCTTCACAACCGACCAAAGTATCCTTCCGCGCCAACAAGAATAGATGGATCATGGAAACCGTACATGGCGCTAGTTACGGGACAGGTCTTGAGGAAATATCAGTTTTCTAGAGAGCGAGTGAAACGTTTATGTTAATATTTTCAACACCCCTTCTAAGATAATGTATCGATGTTTATTAATTGTTACATTTCCTTTTTTTTTTGTTATGAAGCCAGCAGTTTTCTATTGAAAAATGTAAATTTTATCGATATTTGATCACTATTAAAATTATAGAGGAAGTGTTTATATAAAAAGTATAACTTAATCAGCATGCTTCTATTCTTGAACAAACCGTTTCCAAAAAGAAAATTGAAAAAAATACAAATTCTTAAAGATAACTGTTTGTTCCCATGGTTCTGCATTTCCACGCCAAATGAAGAGGGTCAATTGCCTTAACATAAATAAACTAATTAAAATTTACCCTCGCAATTTTCTTTCAATATGGCGGCTACAAAACTTTACTTTCCAGCCCGTGTGGAGTTCTAGATCCTAGACTATAGGAAGCCTAGCAATGGGAAACTAGTAACCAGTGATATTAATATTAATATATATTGTTTTAACGGTGAATTACTAACCCTACAGCTGTTTGTCTATTTTCTGTATATAAAATAAATATCACATATTAGACCATTAGTAATAATACTTAGCACCGCGTCTTACTACCCGTTCGAGTTTTACGCTTAAATAATTATTGTATTAATGGTGCTTATGTTTTAATGTGGATATGATCATTTAACTATAGCTAGTATTTTAACTATGAAAGGGTTTAAACTTTTTTCAAAATAAAATTTTCACGTCTGCATGGTATCTAAAAATATTGTCAATCCTTGAACTATTGTCTGACCCAATGAGTCACAATCATTCTTTAATGCCTCATCTTATTTTATCTTATATAACACTCCATACTTATAAACTTCTCTAGTAATATTGTCTAAAATGTTATTAATACATTCAGTTAAGTGTTAAATTAATGGTGTGGGGTCTCGTGGTTAATATTGTTCTATATGATATTACGGTTGAAACACCATTTTACAATACTAGAGCTCTAAAACAAACTACCATTAAAAAAATCATTTATTATTTTAATCTAGATTTCGATATTTTCTCGAATCTTTAAACCTATAACTTCCTCAAGGTTTCTATAATATCCCTAGTATTAATTAATTAATTTAGTGGCTATTATGAATATACGTAGATTTTAAAACAACAAATATTAAGTGGGGATAAAGTGTTTGAACTTTCATAGAAATCTGACTAAATACCCGTCGAATAAACCCACCTATTGAAATGGAAAGTAGTAATACAATTAAAAATAAGTATTTATACCAGTAAACTATAATGTCACAAGAAATAGTGAAAGTGACCCTCCTCTGGGCTAGGTTGGAGACCCACATGTTGTATCTTTGCTCATATAAAAGTGCACCTATATAGGTAAGCCTTATGTCCAGACTCCTACCCTGGCTGCATGGGAATAGGGTCGTCGGGAACGAGGGTTACAAGGGTAGTGGGGTGAGTTTAGGGGATGAAACTTTCTGAATTATTGAGCGACCATTTTACAGCCATGTATGTATATGTATGTGTGTGTACTTGGGCGCTAAATGTTGCAATGGCGCTAGGCGGGCACGGTGGAAGGGTTGACGGAGGGGGGGGAGAGGAGGGGTAAATGTGCCCTGAACATCAGCTATGAACATAGCAGTGTGAGCAAGGGAATTTGGTAGCCATTCATCCTCATTTGTTAGGGAGCTTGAATCCTCTCTAGGGTATAGCTCGGCGATATACTGGGCGCAGTAGCGTATATGGGGCAGCAAACACAATACAATACCAGCAAATATCCCTCAGCAAGCTTTGACCCGCTTTCCCCTATTGTACTAGTATTTATGTTGGTGTACTCAGCCTCCAGTCTATAAGCTCAACCTGTGTAACGCGACCAACATTGGACCGCGAGAATACAGTTTCATTTATAGATTCGTTGGGATTGGTTTGCTTGGAAGAGGCCTAGTTAATTGTGTTTCGCGTTTCACTACTCGTCTAGGCTAGATATATTTAGATATATAGGATTGGTGATAAGGAACAAATATGTGTAGGGGAAAAGTACTCACATCTGCGTGGAAATAAGGTAGTAAACCATTTAGTTTAAAAACACCTTCACCGCATCAAGCCGAGATTTGAACCCAGATCTTTACTCGCCTTCAAACCAGATTAGACTAAGATGACGCCTTAGCCCACCTAAACAGCGAGGTTAGTGTGAAGGTTTAATAAGAGACTGTTGTTCTGATCTCTGTTGAGGTACAGTTTTTAATTATTTTATATATTTAACGTACATATTTTAAACGGGGAACTATATAAACACTGACTTCGATGAAACACATAAAAACTCATCTTTGAAAGTGTAATATCCGGTAAATAATATAAAACATAAAACCAAAATTTAAATAAATAAAATTGGCTATATTCCATATCTCTAAGGATTGTGCATCCATTATTCCTGTGCCGTATCAAGTAGTAGGTTTCTTGGGTCTTTTAACATTTTGTACATTTAGTTCCAATGTCTCACTTGTATTTAGCCAACTACTCTGACAGGGCAGTAGCTCCTTAAATGCTCAGCCCACGCTGCACTTCTTAAATACAAAAATACACTAATATCAACACTTAATGGAATATGAGGTGAAGATGTATCGTCGGCTGGAGGAAAGCGTCATGTGTCAAATCTAAACATAAAAAATAAAAAATAAAACATAAATTATTTGATCTACGTTGGCAAGGTGTCTTCAGGTGTTTTATATTAAATTCTGTCTGGCAGTAGATCTTGCGTCAAATTTGTCAACTATTGGTTACATTTTGTTCAACTCTGTAAATAATCTTAAGATTTTGTTAATAAATAATAATTATTAGTACAAGCTGAAACTAATAGGATTAGCAGAAAAATAATTAATTATTTGAGCCACTTTACTTGAATGGTTCTGAGAAAAATTTAGACTCAAATTAAATTTAATAATCACAAAATTTAAAATTACATCTTTGCTCAATATTGCAAAAATTCATTTCTTAATATTTTATGATAAAGATATTTAGGTTTATTTACCTCCAAATCGCCATGTTTCAATTTTCTTTCAAGTGTACTTGTGTGCTAATATTGTCTTAGTAAAGTCACCTCGCCATGAATGAAGGAATTCATGAATTAACTTATTTTCAAACACAAGTTCTGACTGAACTGAAGTGAATACCAAAAGTTGGCTTTATTCAACTTACGTTATTCAGTTCTCGATGTGCGTGTCATGCCTATGTTTAATCATTAAATACTAATCGGTAAATTAACCAAACTTTTAACTGTAGAATCATGAATTGGTGAAGCGTCTTAAAATATATGTAGGGAGTGTAAATGAAAAATAAGTGTGTTGTAAAGTATGATATCGACTATTTGAGCATAGCATGCCTTAAAGTGATTTATAAAATTATTAAAGGTTATTGCAAAATACATCAGCTGTGTCCACAACATTTCAATACTCACCCAGCGTGACATTTTAACTTTGTATTATTTATAGAATAAGTACATCATGTTAAGGATTATGGCATGTTCTTATCGTTACAACAATTTTAAGATTTATCTTTGAAGAAAAATGTATCGTGGAGTGGTATTTTAAAAATAATCCTAGATTATATTAATTGATTATAACCATTGTTCACGAGTAGTTTCAAAAAAATAGTGTAATTAAAAACCAACATAAACATAATTGTCGTTGCCTTAGGTTCAAAGAATATTGCTACCAAGTAATAGGTCGGCCAAAAGTTACTTAACACTGCGAGTCATTTTGTGACCTCATGCGTGGCTAGAGATATCTCATCTTGATTTGTTAACCATCGCGTCTTACTAACCATTCGGGTTATACACATATATATTAATTAAGTTAAAAGTTTTAGGGATGAGGAGGGCTATAATTATAAGAAGTGTGTCCGCAGTTACGTGAAGGTTGAACGGAAAACCTTTTGGGGAAAACCAGCTTCAATACACTGGACTGAGATTCGAACCTAGATCTACCCGTCCTTGGCAGTTTATCTTAAAACAGGAAAGGTTTGTCCCCTAGATAAGATATTCTCTGTTTATCCTGAAAAGTCACAAGCTCTCCTTGATAGGTTACACTATGGTACAGGTTATAAAGGTCAAGGTAAGAACTCTTCCTTTCAGGACTAACGAAGATTATCTCGTTGAGCACGACAGCCTCAATGGGAAATAGTTCCTTCACATGCTAGTCTCCCATCATGTTTCCACCATGCTAGTCTCCCATCATGTTTCCACCATGCTAGTCTCCCATCATGTTTCCACCATGCATAGTCTCCCATCATGTTTCTACCATGCTAGTCTCCCATCATGTTTCTACCATGCTAGTCTCCCATCATGTTTCCACCATGCTAGTCTCCCATCATGTTTCCACCATGCTAGTCTCCCATCATGTTTCCACCATGCTAGTCTCCCATCATGTTTCCACCATGCTAGTCTCCCATCATGTTTCTACCATGCTAGTCTCCCATCATATTTGAGTAAATATTTTAACTAATCAATCAATTATTTGTATTCCGAGTAAGGAGGAAAGAAAGATCTCGGATACTGCAGCTAGAGTTGAACGAAGATAGCATATCTCAGCCAATTAATGTATTAAAAGAACTCTTAAAGTCGTAATCAAGTTCTCATTCTTTCTGTGATAAAGATCCAAGAGAGAGTCAATCTGATAATTAGTTTGACGTTGCCAAGAATAAGGCTGATAAATTCTTGATCTTCAACCAACCAGATCACAAAGCCTATGGTACCATTTAACATAAAATATAGCAACGGTTATTTTTACTTTCTTTTAAATTTAAAAATGACACCTGTACAATAAAATTGAAGCCGGTGTTTTGTGTTAGTACGCCAATGCTCTCCACTGAGCTATCCCGGTTATATTCATGTCCACGTCTTACTCTCCATCCGGAGCAAACTCTAATGGTGTCAGAACACTAGGAAGGTAGAATATCAATTTAAGAAATGTATAAAGTTTAAAGCTTCAGCTCACGTGAGTGTGACAAAGAGTCCACTTCGAGAGTTTTCAAAATGACTTAAGACAATTTGTGTAAACGTGTTTTGTTTGAACTATGGAAATAGATGTATTGGGGTAACCGTGGTTGTTGCTGTACATTTTGTACAGGTTAAACAAGGACAAATATAGCCCCCATTTACACTCTTTAAACATAACACTACCCACCATGCCCAGTTTCGCCTCAACAATAAACGCTGTAGCTCGACATTACTGCCCCTGAGTGGCTGGCAAACCTCATGCCACGTTCCCAAAGAAAGAGGTGCAGTAGGCATACAGTGATTACTCGTTAAACCTCATCTGCAGCTGTAAAACTTACTCAAGCTGCTGTCCCGTATTTATTGGTCAAATGACGTCATCTTCAGCTGTCATCTTAGATAGATATTATCAATACCTAAAGTATGATAATAACAATATCGCTAACTATTATCAATTTAGCCATAAAATAATATATTTGTGATTTTTAAAAGGTTCTGCCTATTAAAATTGGACTGTACGTTCACTGCTCATTCCATGCACTGCTATGATTATATTTGGATGAACTTTTTTTAATACAAAGATGTTTTATGTTATGTCGTCCATAAGATTCTTCAGAAATAATAATATTTTGTATAAACAACTTTTTTAAATTATAATTCCACGTAGCTTTAAAATGTATCATTATGAAAATCTAAGTTACACCTTAAACTTCATAAATCAATAATACAATACTTATTAACCTTTGAAACTTTATATTATATAGGTTTATAATTTTGAAATTATTAATAAAATAGTTGCAAAACTCTTATTTTCCACTTATTTCATAAAATGATCACAAAACGGAAATTTCTTCTACTCACAACTAAACTTATCAATACTTGCTTATAACATCAACTGACACAGATCACTCGTGTAACGTCTTGTGCTTATTTATAATTGGCAGCTGACTAATTATTATTCTTGTATCTAGTCTTACCATCGACATTTTAATATTAATGAGATATGTGTGAGGAATAATGTATAATTAGAGGTTATGTACCCGCCTTTTTGAGGATAATAAGTGTGAAATAATTTAGGAAAAGAATATCCTAAGAACATACAACTGGTGTTTGAACCTTGGTCCAATAGACACTAAGGAACCCAAAGAGACTGTGTTCTTGCCGTTTCGGCAGTTGTCAACCAATCAGGAGGCGTAATGTCATGGATTGAAAATAAACACGTAGTTCTTACAATATTTTGAAAATAATTTCTTTAAATTTTAAATAATTTTATTGAGAATATTTTTAGCTTCTTTAAACAGAGCCTTCAAATTATAAATATTAAAATGTTATTAAAAATACAACATAAAATGTATAGTTTTGCCTATATTTCTTGTTCGAAAATTGGAATATAAAAACCCCATTTTTTTAATGTACTTATGTCTAGGGAAGGCTATTTTCCTCTAGTTAATGAGGTTCTCGTAGGTTGTCCGATCCAATTGAAACTGTTTCGTGGTGAGTTCCAGAGATCTGAGGACTCGACCCACTCGTGTATCAATGCTCGGTACAGGGCCTCTTCTCACTGCCAGGGATGACATTCTACCCTCAGGCACAAGGGGGTAGCTCGATGGTTAATTGGGGTAATGGCTTGGTTGGGGACCTGAGCTCCCACACAGCTCTAATTACAAACTCCCAAAACCCCCCTTAATTGGGACAAACTCCTCACATGAGAGTCAATCTTCCTTAACTACATTTATAATTCACGAGCGCCTGTACAACCCTAGGTCAGATTCAGCTCGCTCTTCGTCACAGCTGAACTTTATTTCGATAGATCTAAAGTTTAGTTCATAAATAAAACCAAAATACATCAACATAGATCACAAGAGGCTCAACGGACATTTTGGTGAGTCTTTAAAGTTGCCGTCCTTTTATATTAAATATTATAATTAAATAAAACACTATGCAACTACCTTAATTGTGCTTTATATAATCCACTCCTATATATGGGAATAGAACCCATGATCTTAGAATAAGCGTATTAATGGTCTCTTTACCACTGAGCTATCCAGAATTCGTGCTATGAAGTCACGGATCAATCGCAGTCCAAGACAGAAGACCTTGACCATTTTACGATTACAGACCCCAATGGATCGGCCCAACATCCCCTTATCCCTTCTCCAGATGTCTAAATAATGATAATCATCATCATCATCACCACGGGCCTATTAGGTACCAGCATGACTTCAAAATACGTAAATAACTTGCTTGTACTCTACATTGGATAGTTAGGAACAGAACATCTGAAAGAACGTAGAGTTTTGATCATATTTATTTAAAGACAAACAGCAAATGAGACGTAAGGCATAGTCTGTGATGGACACAAGTAACATAGAATGGAATTCTCGAGGGATAAAATATGATAAAAATAGATGTAAGCGTGAGACGAGCGTTATTTAAAAACCGCCAAGATTATTTTTTACACCTCGGTTTGGTGACTACGCGACTTGCACAGGATCGAGGTGGAAGTATTTATAATTTATGTACCCACATATATTTACTGTAGGAGAAGTGGTAAACCATTAGGTAAAACCACCTGACCGGGATTTGAACCCCGATCTCCCTGTCATTGGCCGTTTAGACTATTGGGAGAGTGACCCTTTAGACCACGCAGCCACTGAAGCAGGTCAATTAAATGACCAGTCAAGGGTGTATATTAACAAAAAAAAATTAGTAATATTTGTATTTGATCAGCATTTTATCTCTCAAGACGTATTTTATAACTTATTCATTCTTCATTGTACTATCTCGCTCATGGTGAGACTAATGAGTTAACCGCGCACCTACAGATAGGATGGAAAGTTACTACGTAGTTTAAGTGTTTTTCACCCTGCCAGTAATAGAACCCACTCTCTCCAGGACAATAATCAAGCAGGGTAGCTGCTGAACCAACCCTACCAGTAAATCTGTTTTTATTTTCATGGTTTGAAGGATCAAATGTTGACACATTTTGGGGACGTTCCAAACTTCTTGAACTGTTTATTAATAATACACAATCGAATATAAATCGTTTTTAAAAGTTTAAAATTACGATATGTTTACAAGTCTATCATGTACAGGGTCACAGGAAATTGTTTCGTTTTCATTCCAGTTAACACCAAACACTGTATTGTTAAAGGTGTTTTCAATATTTAACCTAAACGCAACATCCTATTGGCAATAGCTCGGCCACTTAGGCCACCTTGACACCTTCCATAATACTGCTCTAAATAAACACAAATAAAATGAAGAATGTTATGAACCACTCTGTGTATTAAACGACACCTGTATCGGTAGTGGTTGAGATTCGTTCAGACGTTGTAACCTGCTGGTGGTTGTTGTGAAATAACAAGCTCTGGGAGTCTCTAGGGCGTCCCCCAACCCTGGATGGAACTGTTTCGCAAAGTCCGATCGTTATAAATCACAATCACAATCACTCGGTCACTGCCACTCACGTGAAACGAGAGCTTATCCAAGTGGAAAGTTCATTAATAGCTAAAACTATATTTCCAAATGAATTCATTTTGTGATCAAACCATTTTAAATTAGTTCGGTAACACTTTTGTAAAATACATCATTGCGTTAAATTAGTCATCTTAAAAGCTGAGAGCCCCACGCAAGAAGGGGCCCAGTTCTGAAATATAAAAATAGGAGTTCAGTAATTTATCAGATTATCAGACTTACTTCTCGTTGAAACAAGACAATATATGTCAACCTTTTTTTTTATCTGGAGTAAAACAATCTTTCCTACCACCCGGTCGATCTGCACGAGGACTTATCGTCAAGTTAGTCTAGTGTGGTTTCTGGTGACGTGGAGGCCGAGGTTCGAATCCTGGCCAAGTGTTCTGAGGGTGATTTTTTCCTGATGGTTTTCAGTTCTATCTTCACGCATATAAAACAATTTTTTACTAAAAATTTTATGATCTTCATCTCTAAATCATTATTGTAGTTAAATGTGAATAGCCTGGATGGCCAGTAAGCCACATAGCTACAAAATCTTTCTTAACCTAATAAAACATAATATACATTTTATATGATCGAATAACTGCTCTGGCAGAAACTAAGAAAATTAATGTTGATAAATACTTGAAAGTAATATTTTTATTTATAAAAATTGCCCAGTGATTCCTATTGATTTCTATCAAACAAATGTTGGTAGTATTTTCCCCCACTGATGCACACGTGGTATAAGGTGTCATGGCAGAGCAAACAATCTCATCTTGTTTGATTTGAAAATAGCGGAGAGGCCCAATCTCCCTGAATATTGTAGCCCGGGTGGTTGAAACGATGGAAGGTGCGAGTCTGACCACGGACTGTACATTTTGAAACAAATACTAAGGAATGAAGACAATGACTTCAATCAATATTTCCTCGACCATCTTTGTCTAAACCAAGCTAAATGAAGACGAAATAACGAGATCGAGAAGAAATAAAGAAAGAGAGAGAGAAGAAAGAAGATAAGTAGCTACGTAGGTCTCGCACGACAGTGATTTCTCTAACCCCCCACACCCCCCTAGCATCCTTCACCAGATGAGGGGTAGGGAGGGTGAGGAAGGTGGAAGGTTGTACTGGTTCTATTTCTCACCACCAACGTTTCCCACATAAATCCTCAGGAAACAAACCACCATTTTATTCCATTTTCACGCCAACTTGACCACGGAAGGTTCCAAGCGCGGTCGCACAATAACAACGCCCGGTGCAATATGATGTATTTTTTACTGCCCCTATTGTTTATCTCGAGGCTATCACACGTTTTTTAAATGTTTTATTTTATGGCACAACCACTGCTATATTTCTCATTATAATGACTACCCACAACGCACCAGTGTATACACGGTCTATGACGTCTGGTTAGAAACCAACTGGATTACAGGCATCTGAAGAAGAGTAGAGTTGAATATCTGCCTGGTACATTGTATTTATGTACATATGAAGCGTCACCTTCTCAACCCACTAATGCGGGTGCATTTCTTTTAAATCAACATATCAAACACTACCCCTTAAACTAGGTTGTTGGCCACCTTGGTGATGAATTTATAAATATATAAACAACTATAAAACATTATAAAATTATCTTTGATGCTTTAAAACTTCTAAACGTACCCACAATTGACAAACTGCTGTATGAGGTTTGTGCTTGTAGACTTCTGTTAGTACCGTAACAACAAACTGTTGTATGATGTTTGTGCTTGTAGACTTCTGTTAGTACCGTAACAACAAACTGTTGTATGATATTTGTGATTGTAGACTTCTGTTAGTACCGTAACAACAAACTGTTGTATGATATTTGTGCTTGTAGACTTCTGTTAGTACTGTAACAACAAACTGTTGTATGATATTTGTGCTTGTAGACTTCTGTTAGTACCGTAACAACAAACTGTTGTATGATATTTGGTTATAGTTGGTAAAGTTTAAAATTGTGGGGTTGTTAATTACATAGTGTCCTGTTGGTACCTGCTGTACCTATTTTATCTAACCGTTAATTTAAACTAGATAAAAAAGGACACAAACTCTGCTCCTTTGGTTCAGCGCGAACATGTTCTACCACTGAGTTATTTGTGAGCTATCCAGGATTAGTTGAATTGTAGTATCCTCCACATGGATAGTCCCGTCATTACAATGAGACAACCTGGATGTTGATATCAAACAGTCAAGTTGGTCTTAGCTTGGTTTGTATTCTGATCCTAGGTACTAAGGCTCGATTCCTGTTAGCTTCAAAACGGTATTTTGAGTAGCTATAGTAAAAATAAACCGTACCGAGAGAGGATTGTGTTTTTACGCTGACAATAAAGTACAAAAAATAAGTTTATATTCTATTTTTGTGAAGGTATATTTTCCTCTTCTTCCTTTATTGCATACCTGACGTGACAAGAGCACACACTGTAAACAGGGAT
>CABFWO010002467.1:0-17430 GCA_902155825.1 Timema genevievae
ATATAGTATCAATTTCTACCTCACGGGGTTTATTCTATGATATTAGAAAGCGCCTGAAATCTTACTAAATACTTGACTCACAACCTGTCTGTATAACATATAGTATCAATTTCTACCTCACGGGTTTTATTCTATGATATTAGAAAGCGCCTGAAATCTTACTAAATACTTGACTCACAACTTGTCTGTATAACATATAGTATCAATTTCTACCTCACGGGGATTATTTTATGATATTAGAAAGCGCTTGAAATCTAATAAATACTTAATTCACAACTTGACTGTATAGCATATAGTATCAATTTGTACCTCACGGGGTTTATTCAATGATATAAGGAAGCGCCTGTAATCTTACTAAATACTTGACTCACAACTTGACTGTATAGCATATAGTATCAATTTCTACCTCACGGGGTTTACTCTATGATATAAGGAAGCGCCTGTAATCTTACTAAATACTTGACTCACAGCTTTTCTGTATAACATATAGTATCAATATTTATCGCACGGGTTTTATTCTATGATATTAGGAAGCACCTGTAATCTTACTAAATACTTGACTCACAACTTGTATGTATAACATATAGTATCAATTTCTCCCTCACGGGGTTTATTCTATGATATAAGGAAGCGCCTGTAATATTACTTTATACTTGACTCATATATTGTCTGTATAGCATATAGTAGGCTATCAATATCTATCTCGCGGGGCTAAGAATAGTTTTAAGTACCAACACGATGAATTGTCCATAATCTATAAAAATAACTTAAACATATTATATTAATTGTGTTAGTTCCTGCAATCCTATAACATATTTCTTTTCCAACATATATGTAGCATATAGTATCACACTGCTAGATACTAACATGATGCATATACATAAATAAAAAATATTATTAACCTCAAGATAATTCCTTTAGAACAACAGAATTGTCGCTCCTTAATTTTTCATAAAATAATAAAACAGACATTTCGAAAATAGATGCTATTTTTTATGTAATTATAATTATAAATAATAAAACAGCTCTAGCTGGCGGACCTTTTAAAAAATATGTGTCAATTTATCTGAGGTTTCATATCTTTTTTCACGTGCCAAAGGGATTTTTGAACACCATAATGGAATATTGGAGTCTTTAGCTATACCAACTAATTGTAATCACTAAAGATTAGTATTATATTAAAAGTAGCATTACTGAGATGAATAGTATTTTTTTTACGTCCATGATTCTTACTACCCATCTGGGACATCCACAACAAAATATTTTATATAATTTTAGGAAAACCTATTTAGGCATTTTTCTTAATAAAACGTGTTCACTTATATAATAATTTGTAATTTATGATAGTCGAACACACTTTTAAACATAAGAAGTCTCTTAAGAAATGTTTAATAATTATATATGCATCAAACTTATTTAAATTATATTTTACTGGAACTAGAACCTTATAATCGGTCTACCTCGGTGGTAAACATGCTTAAACATGCTTAATAATGTTGCATAAGTTGATGTTGCTTCCAGTGTCATGTTGTGGGGTATCGCCAGGGTAAGCAAAGTTAGTTTAAATTGTACGGTACATGTAATATGTTGTGACCCCAATAGTTAGAAACACTGTCTAAATAATGATAGCTCTACAAACGACGAATTTTTCTCCTAATATCTACTTGTGAAACACCCTGTTTTCCTCTAACAAGAGATAGCTCACCAACACTGGCTCACCAACATAGAATCACCTAAGTATTTAGGACCACCTGTGTTGTGCGGGGTTGCTGCACCGTGTTTTAAGAGTTGAGGAACTAGGGGCGGAATGCTGTGAAATGAACCTTTCCTTCTATCAAGTATTCATGATCGCTTCCTTTGTTCCTTGTGAGTTATAATACCCGCTACATTGACTAGATGTGTTCTTCATTATTGGAGTAGCCGTTAACACTCGTCTCAATAATGGCGGAGGAACAATAGGTCTTTCTCTCGGGTTTCCGTTACCAAGCGGTGCTGTAATTGATTAGAGTGAAGGAAAATAAAGTTAGTTTTGTATATCTTTATATACAGGTAATATAATTTAATAATTCAGTAAGCAATTTAATTTTTGTTTTGGCTTTAAAGGTAAAGCTTGTTGAATTTAAAATATAATTCAATTCCTAATAACAGCCAATGATGAACATTAAATTTAAGATAGTTATTTCTTAGTTTTTCATTCAAAACGTCTTAATACCCGTCCGAGCTATACGCAAACATTAATCACACTATTGAGATAGGGATGGGGAATAGAGAATTTATAGAGGAAACGGACCCGTATTTTTATTGTAGAATGGTCGGAAACCATTCAGAAAAAAACCCACCCTCAGTACACCGAATTGGGATTCAAATCCCACCCCGTTACCAGAAATTCTGTTTAATACGAGAATGACGCATTAGACCACGCGACCACTGATGTGTGTTTTTTTCTTCTGAAATAACTTTAAAACTATGTTCAAAGCTATAAAAGAAATAAAGTAGATTCTCACTTTTAGACCTCCATTAACTAAAGAACATGATCGAAAAATGACATTTATGTAATTACAATTTTTAGTTATTTAATATAATTATTTATCATTTTAATGCGTATTAATTATATTTTAACAAATAAAATAATCACTAGAGGTGTACTAATAGTTAAAATCTATAAAATCCATTATCACTCTCATGTTTAACTGGCCTAATGATGGGGAGATCAAGGATCGAATCCCTGTTGGGTCTATTGAGGGTGATTTTCGTAAGTGGTTTAATGCAGGTATATTACCTCTAAAATGCTTCCTCATACCTACCCAATTATATTAATCATAACCTGAACAGATGGTTAGGCGAGGTAAAAATAAATTAAAATTAGATGTATCTGAATTCGTGTTAAGGAAGAGTGGGAAATATATTTATGGGAACCCCCCCTCCCCTACATCACACTCGTTTGGAATTCGAGCCCTGACCATCCCAATATCAGAAAAATAGACTAGATGAGTTTATTTTAGCGTGATTATCTCCAATGCCGGTTTTATAATGTCATAGTTAGTTAGTTTATCTTTGTAAGATAATTAATCCATTATGTATTAGTATACAGCTCAAAATATAATTTGGTTTTATTGAATAAGTGATATCGTGTATGTGTATGTATGTATATGTGTGTGTGTGCGCGTGCGCTATCTGCATACTTACACTAATATACTATAATTAGATAATTTAGAGGGAATATACCTGTATTTGCTTGGAGGGAGAGTAGGAAACCATTTGGTAAACTCCATCCAACCGGAGTTCGAACCCTGACTTTCCCGTCATCCATTATTCTACTCGAGTGATTTCTTAGCCCATTCAACTAACTCCTACAAGATAGGCCTTGAGCTACTCGGTGATAGCCAATAATTGATAAGAATATACTTATATTTATTTTTAACTAGAAAATTTTAATTTAAAACTATTTATCAACATTTTAATTTCTCATTTCAAGAGAAAGTATTGTATTCGTGGACATTTTTGACCTTGAGATTATGATGACGTTTTGTGTGTGCTCGAATAAAAAAGAGTAGATGTTACCATTCTTTTTGTCCCTATTTTAAATGATAAACAACAATGTATGTTTATTTTTTCTAAAATTAATTAATTTAAGTATAGTTTACTTACAATAGATTATATTAAAATTGGAAATATTTGTGTTTATAATGGATATCTAGGAATAGTTTCTAATGATTAATAGGAATAGGTTTTTATTTTTACAAATTAAAACTAAATTTTAGGGTGCCTAGTTTACAAATTAAAAAAAATCATTAAAATATTTGAATAGTTTGGTTTACAATTCATATATAAAAAGTTAAGTTGATTAACAATATGTGGTGTTTTTTTTTACAAGAAAACTTATTTAAGGGCAGTTTGCTGTGAACTTATGTTTGAACATTTTATTTCAAGCTATGATACACAATTTGCGAAAGATTGTGCGATTATGTCGTTCAGTATATTTTCTGTAGGCTCAAGACTGACTCTATTTACGGCCATGATTTTAGATCCCGTCTGACTTGGACCAACAGTTTTGATACAATCGCCAACAGTCGATCAGAATATTGCAACACTACACCACGCGGAGTTGTTTTGTGGGGAAAAAAACTCTTGGTTGGAGAATGGGGGGTAGACCCATATGCACACGTGTAATCTGCTAATTATTTATCATAATATCTGGCCGGTGACGTCACTCACGAGCACCGACCATGCGTACGTGGTCTGTTCTTTGCTGACTCGGGGATCAGTTCCTGTCTACGTCTATTGCGGTCCACTAAGCCCTCATGTCGCCAGTTAATTTGAACGCGTATTGTGGTTCATTAATTATTCAACCCCTCCCCAATAATTCTCCTCCATATTCCCAAAGCCCTCCTTCACCCGGAAAACCCTTCCCCCTCCCCATTTTACCCTTGAGGATTCAATATGACCGCAGAGAGGTCTGTGTGGGTTGGAGGTTCCGAGTTCATATCCAGGTGTGGGTCTAACTATGCATGCTTGACCACAGTGGGACCACAAGGGAACTAATAGATGGGAAACGTTGCGTTAGTAAGTTGGTAGTACCAGTCCATGCGTCGCTACTATGATAATAATAGATACATTCACAGGTATAATTTTTTCTTACGATTCTAAAAGCTATCTTGATCTTATATAAAGACAACATTACAGGCGAGGAACATTAAGGACCCACCTACTTAAAAAGAACGATCCTCAAACCTCGGTATTTATTAATTTAATTGTAATTCTTAAATATTCAAAACCATTAAATCAATCCTTAATCCCCTTGACATTTTCTCCCCCTACCATGTCAACCTATGTGAAGAATATTTAAACTGGTTACTTTAATCGTAGAATGATGTTCAAAATGAGCAAATTTCACCTTTCCATGATTTAAAAATATAACGTGAAACTTATGTGCGATGTGTCTCAGGAGTCCACAGTACCCTTAATATATTTTCTTTAAATTATAAAATTTAGAAAATTCTTTAAAAATGCTTATATAAATAAATAAAACTAGAAGGATTTTATATTTTCACGTTGTTGATTACTTAGTACACAAATTTGAAACGAAAACATTTAGGTAACATTGAAATTTAAGATTTATTGTTCTTTGCAGAAAAACAGCCATGACTGTAGGATTGTAAGTTTGAAACATATGTTATTATTTATATTATTTTATGTTTGGTTTGTATTATTTTTAATATTCATATGGTTTGTCAAACACTATAGTCACAGAAATAGTAGTTTGACGTATAAATATATAAAATCACTAAATACTTTTTTAACTGTCGGAGACAGTCTGGTTTATTAGAAACAAACTTATGTTGAAGCCAATTGGAAAAATCTAATGTTAAGTATTCATAAGTCAAAATACGTGATCTTAATAATTCCCTATTGACAGATAATATAAATACACTTTTAATACTACTACTACTACTACTAATAATAATTACAATAATATTATAATAAAATGTTATCAATATTGGCTGCCTTGAAATATGTTTGTGTCCTCTAAAAGTCGATCGTATGAAAGTTGGACTATACCAAAGTTTATTCATTGATTCTCCCATATTAAATAGCTGGAAAATGAACATTAATATCTTAATGGTAACATGGGCACGTTAAAGTATAGGGATCGATTCCCATGCACAGGTGTTATTTTAAAAAGTATTTTCAAAAAATATTTTTGAATACCTAGTACGTGTTGATTTATAATTATTATAGTATAATATACTGAAACATGGTGTCAACATATCGAGATTAGACTATACTAAAAAAAATTATATTATATTTTTAGTTTATTACAAGCTTGATAATATTATACCAGGAAAACTATACATACTGGAAATGTTGGATTATTTATAGTACATAAAATATATAATTTATTTTTTCAAAATCAGACGTAAAAAAATTAACAAACTAAATAATATTATCAAACATTTTGGTTAAAGTTATTGTTCAGTTATAGCTTGTTTTCTGCTAGTGTATATTTTATCTTCTCTTAATTTATGTAATCAAGCATTGGAGGCTGGTTTCTATGTCAGAAAGTGACAGGATGCGTCACAGAAGCAGTGGGATCATTCTCTTCCATGCAATCATATGTTGACTCAGTTTCTGCTATTATTTCTTCATCCATAATCATCGGTTCATTTCATCAAGTTCAGAAACAAACCATGCTTTCATTTCATCGTGTGTCAATCCCTTGTTCTCAGTATGTATCATTATCCTCTCTTTCAATATTGATACAGATGAATATTATCTTCAAGATACATTTATTCTTCATCTCTGTCTTCGGCCATCGATGACCAAGATTTTTCCCATGATCAGCTCATGGTCCCCTGGGGTACATTGTTCCAAGTTGTGGACATTGCGAGCCCCATGTCTCTCAAATTAATTTCTTTGAAAGTTTTTGCTATGTCTGATCACTGGATGTGAGAGTATAAGAAACGTCGGATTATAGAGAAGGGCTTTAAGGCCTGTTGAGACAGGCCGGACTCTTTGAGAGTGTCAAACTATCGAATGTCGTATTATTGAGATTGTACTGTAGTTGTATGTATTTTGTTTCATAGACAATCAACTCAAAGACAGAAACTAGAAATTGTAAAACTTCTTGAATCAATCTTGAATTGAACCAGCGTCCATTGTCTCACTGTCTGGAGATTTCTGGTATATTTTTATGCAATTAAATTTACCAAATCGAACAGACAACCAATTATTTTATTCGTCATATTTAGTTGTTATCCTAAATATTCCCAATGGCAATGCACATCAATCATCTCGTAAAATCGTCACTAGTGGACTATCAGATATGCAATTTAACATTTGTATTTTTGAATAATTAACATAAAACACAAACATTATTAACATTATCAACAAGTGGCGTCATAAATATTAATGACACAAGAATTACTAATTTACAACATTGTTTTCGTATTTGAAATTGTTTCAAGAGTTTTTTACATGTAATATTCATGAGGAAAAGGTACAGGCTCAGCGACGCTGGCGCAGCGTTGCGACACTTGTAGAAAGCTTGTAACTTTCCACGACGATTGTCACGCGTGAAACAGGCCTGCGAATAAACCCGCCATCTTATTAGTATGTAAATGTATTCCGTTTCTATGTGAAAGCCTTTTCTTTGATTGTTAGAGATTAACTGATATAGGATGTAACATTATAGTCGTTATTTGTGAAAACATATTTTATAGGCATATGCGGGAGTGTTTATGTTAAAATTAAACGACATTTGGATAATTAAACAAATAAAAAATACTTAGTAATAATTATTAAATACCTATTTTATTATTTTAGCTATATTTAAAATACAATTTGATATAATAAAACCATTAACACGGCTTACAAATTAACTTAAGCCAGGATGACTCTCGGCAGCATTTAATTCTTAAATACATAACTAAAAACGGTAATATTTGTGCATCAAGACCAATGTATAAATATTTCTTGGGATTAAATCCATAATACTTTTTTTTGAGTTTGAATAATAATGTATGTGACAGACTCGGTAATTATTATTATTGATAAAACATTTAAAAACAACTTAAAATGTATTTAATAGAGACACCCACATCAATGGGTTCTCTCTGGTCTGGTTTGACTGGAGGTCGGGTGTTGAATCCCGACTGGTTGGTAAGACGCGGCTGTAAAAATATCAAAGAAGGTTTATTCAAGTTGAGAAAAAAATATTCCCTAAGATACTTGATTTTTAAAACTATCAAAAATGTGGCTCTTAAAAATAAAATAAAATAAATCAGCAAAAATAACTAAGTTCTTTTAAATTTTCCCCACTGCGAAGATATAACTACCACCTATATCTGATTAAGATTATGATGATGATGATGATGATAATAATAATAATAATAATAATAATAATAATAATATAAGATTCTCTGTCAGTTTTTGCTTGAGAGGGAAGCTAGAATAAAAAAAAAGACTTGTTCTTGTCTGTTCATCAAAATATCAGTCGAGTGTCCAAGGGAAAACGTTTCTTTTCAAGGTGTCTGACATGAATATCTACCCCTTCAGAATAATATTACATATGTTCTGAAAATGTTAGAAAAGTTGTCTGTTGAAAATACGAGATTCAAGCGTTTTGTGACAGGGAATTGGAGGGGGTCCATTGTTTAGACGTTACGTGTCTCTCTCACATATCAACTGTCAGATATTTATCATCGAACATACTCATGGATAAAGTGATATAAGGAACTAGAGTAGATTGATAGTTTCATTATTACTACTACTACTACTACTACTAAATACGACTTTAATGACAAAGTTAGGTCTTTCTTCCATATTATATTCAACTCAACCAAAATAAGGTAGGCCTAATTAAATAAACTTCAAATTTACAAATAAATTATACATATAAATAGAACCAAACACACGTAATATTAAACACAAAGAAACAACAAAATTAATGTTGAATTAAGTATGCACACACCTTCTTCGGTAGTAGCATCGTCTAAGGAGTCACTCTCGCATTAGATTTAATTGCAAATGATGGATAAATCAGGATTATAATCCCTGTTGGGTGTATTGAGGGTGGTTTTCCCTAAATGGTTTTCCATTCTCCCTCCAAGCAAATGCATGTACTCTTCCTTTAAATTCAACCTTCCTCTTTCCTAAAATATTAGTATATGTGCGTATAATCTGAACGGGTAGTAATACACGTTAGTTAAAACATAATAGTTGTACATTCAAATATTCTCATGTGTACATGCACACATACACACACATTTAGATAATGACATACACACACGCACATATTCACATACATATATATTTATACACACACGTACACAGACCAGAAAGTGTCTTACAGCCCTCACACTCTCAATTTCACAACTGCAGGTTATTTGAAAGTTTTAATTTGAAAAACAATCTAATGATTGATATCTCTGGTTATTGTATTCCCTGAACGAGAAGAGGAAACAGTGAAAAAATTTAGTAGTTATTGGAATTATTAAGAGGATTAACGTGCAGAGTTGAGTTATCTTGTTCGCAAGTATTTTATAGCTAGAATTATAGTCCCAGTTTCTCCTCAAGCTATGCCCATATTATATATAAATATCAAATTTGAAAGTAATCCTTCAAACAGTTTTGGATATAGGCTCAAGTATAGTCAGAAATATAATTGTGGAAACCAGTTTTTAGAGTTCAAGCACACATAAAACCTCAAGCTCCAACATATTATCGAGGTCAAACATTTTCACGATTGCAATAATTTCTTTACACGAGAAATTAGATCTATCTATAGTAAAGGGCGTGGACTGTATTTCTACTTCAGGTCCAGGTGTTCCAGGGGTTGTTTCCTAAAACTACCCTCCCAATTACAGCTCCATATATGAAGCCATTTAATATAAAAACCATTGTAAAAACGTCCCTAAAATATGTACTAAATTAATTACTCAGCTCAGCAGTTAATTTATTCAGGATATTTTGTGTTTTTATTTTGAGCACCCCATATTACCCCATTATTCTCAACATTCGTAGCAGAAACTTTTATACTGGATTACCAGAAAAGGGAGGACGAGAGAGATGTCATGAAATGGAAACAATTTACAAAATTTCACAGCTTTTTAAACAACCTAAAAAACTCGGCACAGAGGTGGAAAGCTACGAAATGTAACGAGTTTCAGTATCAAGATTTGTTATTTAATTTTAACCTTTAGTGGCGCCATGGTTCTATCTCCTCTGGCCTCACTGGCAGCATGTGAGTGTGTGTGTGTGTGTGTGTGTGTGTGTGTGTGTGTGTGGAGGGTGTTGAGACGAGCTAGGCATGTAGATTCATACAATGGTACAGTCAAGTGCAAAAACTCGTTTGCTTTTTGCCAAAATAAATCTGTCACAACACACAGGTTTTTATAAACAATTAAATGATGTCATAACATATAAATTATAAGACTTCAACAAATGAAGCTCTTGGTGTAATAATGTGCTATGCTACAACAACTAAATAGGTCTAAATATTCCTTTAGGTGGACATAAAAATTATGAACGACATTTTTCTGACTTTCATAAGGAATTTTCAAGTTGTTAAAAAAAAGATCCAATTAGGAATGTATATTTAAATATACATACACATATTTTCTTTGAATATATTTATATATAGTAAGAATTTAGTGTCATACCCTTTCTAAACACGTTTTATATCAGGACACAACTTAGAGACTAACTTAATCAAGGTGAATTAATCCTAGCTTCGGAGGTTTTAGCATATTTTGAGTATGTGGTTTGTCATAAAAACAAATAAAAACATACTACACTATTTAAGACTCAGTCTAAGATCAAATAAGAACCACATAGACATAAATTTAACTCGCTGAGTCACTAAGTCATGGTATATCTCAAGAGCCGAGTTATTTCCCATGAGTAAATGAATTTTTGTTTATGGCTGTACGCTTCCATACGTGGGTAACATTCTGTTCAAATTGTGACGAGCACTTAAGATGGTTAAGATGTCATCATAAAGTTCAAAGGAGGAAATGAGAGTCGTAAAACTATACAGTAAAACTTACTTAAGGCGCTCTGGCTCCTTAATAACTGCTTCTAAGACGCTCCATAGCGAACATCCCATAATAACAATATCAAAAGCCACTCTTATAAAACGTTTGAGGTTAAGAAACCGCCACTAGAGCGGGTTTAGCATAAAATTGTCTCTACGATATTTGGTAAATCCACTTTTAAAAAAAATAACCATGACATTTTTCCATTTAAAAAGATACCACCAGCATTGGTGGACACGTGGGTTAGTTGTCAGGCTCACCTAGTCTTGTTTTATGGAGGTGGGGAGGTTGAGGTTCGAAGCCCGGTCGAGTGTATTGAGGGTAATTTTCCCTAAATGGTTACCCACTATTCCTGCTCGCAAATGGATATAAAACTCCTCTCAATTTTACCTTATTCATATAAGCTGGACGTGTTAAGGAAATAAAAAGACGAGGTGCTGAACTATTCGAGGTTAAGCTAAATTTTGAGTAGCGGACTGGTACAATCTTGTGCAATAAAACCACTCTTAAACCTATAATAAAGTCAAAGATATATTTTGAAAACTGCCTACAACTGGTATGATTGCTATAAACAACTGTGCCGATGGCTGATGGTTGGTATAAAGTAAATTGCGAACCAGACCCCTTAGAATGCGTGGCCACTGGTCACAAAATACTTCATGCAAACGTTCTGGGCTAGACAGCAAGTAGAGAATTAGAAATATAAACATTATGCCAGAAAAAGAGATTATAACAAATAATAACAGTAATAATAATTAGTTTGTTACTACCAAGCACAGGCTTATATCAGCACATGACTTACAAACTAGAATTACCTGAAACACCACCAGTTATTATAAAGAGCAAACCACAGTGAGATAAATTTGAAAATATCGGTTACCTCTTGTATAGTTGTCAGAAAGTTAGCTCCCTAAAACGTTGTTGCTCATTCACCTCAAATATTTTCTTGGTTCGAATCCCAGTGAAGTAAATGTTTCATAATATTGAAGTGTTTTTTGATAGTAGGTGAAGTACTAGAGATTCAAAGCTTCAACTTCAACTTCAAACTCGGGCGTCTCAGACAAAACCTGGATAGATCAATACATTAATATCTTGACTCCAGACGCAAATACGCACAGATAGGCTCTACTCCGGGGTTGAACCAAAGGGCTTCCATAACGACCACGCCACGAAGGAGAGAAAAGCAAATACAAGAGAATCAGGGACATAAAACGTTAAAGAAGAAAAGTATAAAGGACTAAAAAAAAAATCATGAGGACCACAGGAATAGATAAAATAAAAAGTAGAGAAATAACGAGATGCTACATGAGAGAGAGACGCTAAGTATGTAGTTTCCCCCACCCCCAACTAGACGCCCCCTCTGGGGGGAAAGGGGTTGGGGAGGTAGTCGTAGCTTCAGGAAGCTCCCCTTCCCCCCTTCCCCCTCTCTAGCCTGCTTGTAGCGTTATCGCAGTGGGGTGTAAATTATACGTGTTTTAGCTTTTATATTCATTTAAAAGAGCATGTCACACAACCGGGAAATTAAGTGCCAAACTTGACTTCACAGTTTACTCTTAGCTAATTCCCCCTCATCTCCTATTACCCTTTACCTTTAACCCCCCCACCCTCCACTCTATACCTGCCATAAACACAGCTAGGTTTCTTTTTTATTTTTCCACACTTATCATTAACATGGAGTTCAAAGAAAAATAATAATTGACTAACACATTTTTCCGTGTCTCACGTCTTACCACACGTCCGGGATATTCACACATTTTCATTAATTATTATTATTATTATTATTATTATCACCGCATCTTACTACCCGTTCGGGTTATACGCACTTACGCTAATGTGTAATGGTAGGGTGATTGTGAGATGAAATGGAGGACCTACAGTTTAACGTGGGATCCGAACCACGGTGGAGGCCTGGCATTCCTCACATTTAGAAGCTGTGATCAATACACGTCTTTTCAGAGGTGAAGGAAGGGTTTGGCAATCAGATAAATCTGTGCCGGGACCGAGGATTGAACCCCGGACCCCCAGCACAGAAGTCTGACACCTTACCCCTAGACCACCAGGTCACCTACACTAATTATTGACAACACGTTTAGTGAACACCTTTTTGTTGTTGTTTTGTTGTTTGGTGTAGAGCTACGATTTATACAAAATTCTTTTACATAGAGTAATTATGTTAATAAAAAGCGATATTTTGTCGACAGACTAGATTTATGTAGAAACTTCTAGCTTGGCGAGAAATGGGAATTTTTTTAAGAGCAATTTGGATTTATTTTTGTCGTCAGCGTATCTTGATAGCCGTTTGGGATATACATATATTACATAAATAAGGGTATAAGAGGGAGAAATGTTGAATTTAGAGGAATTGTACCCGAATTTACATGGATAGGAAAGTGGGAAAAACATTAAAAAAATACATTTTCTATACACCCAGCCAGGATGGACCACAATATATTCGTCATCGAGAGTCCTTTATATTACGAGAGTAACGCCCTTAGATCATTTGACAACTGAAGCGAGTCAAATTAAATTTAAAGGGAGGAAAAAAGTTGACACAAAAATATAGCTCAGTCAACTCAAAATTTCTTTAAAATAATTTCTTAGTTGACGAGAAAAGACATCTTTATTCTAACCAATCACAAAAAAAAAAACTTAAAATGTAAAATTATTTTTGAAATTAATGATCGTACATAAATATTATAAACAAAGTTAGCGTAAAATCACACAAAGATTTTGATAAACTACATATTTAATATCAACAAAAATGTTTATATCAACTAAACGACAGGTAATTGCTTCCAACTGAGTTTTATTCTGGTAATAGACGAGGTGGTTAGTTATTCGCAACTCTTTGTGTCTGCGTACAGACATTCAGACCAACAGACAACTGCATGGAGCACACGTATTTTAAGTTTGTTGACATCAAGATGAAGTTCAATAATATCAAGGTTTTATATAAATACAGATCTTTGTTTGCTCTTTTATAAAATATAAATTTTTATTTGGGCTGTAAAACACACTCTGGGTAGTTACACACTATTTTTTTTTGATGCACATAGATACATTAAGGGTTAATAAAGCACACAAAGAGAAACAAGGCTGGAAGGTCGTATTAGATTATACAATGGGGTAGGGAGGAGAAATATATAATTTTTAGATGAAGGGTATTTACAGTTGGGTGAAGGGCAAAGAGGAAACCAAAGACCAAACTACACCTCGTCTAAGCCTAAATAGTTTCAAGACCTAAACTCCCCATCGTCAGAAAACCACACTAGACTAGACCAACGCCTTGGTTTGTGTGACCACTTGTGCGGGTTTTTTGATAAGAGTGATAACAGGGGATGGAGAAGATCCTTCGTTGCTATGTTGATTATAGTTTTATAGCCTCTTAGCTCCTTCGTTGCCATGGTGATGACAGTTTTATAGCTTCTTAGCTCCTTCGTTGCTATGGTGATGACAGTTTTATAGCCTCTTAGCTCCTCCGTTGCCATAGTGATGACAGTTTTATAGCCTCTTAGCTCCTTCGTTGTCATGGTGATGACAGTTTTATAGCCTCTTAGCCCCTTCGTTGCTATGGTGATGACAGTTTTATAGCCTCTTAGCTACTTCGTTGCTATGGTGATGACAGTTTTATAGCCTCTTAGCTACTTCGTTGCTATGGTGATGACAGTTTTATAGCCTCTTAGCTCCTTCGTTGCCTGATAATGACAGTTTTATAGCCTCTTAGCTCCTCCGTTGCCATAGTGATGACAGTTTTATAGCCTCTTAGCTACTTCGTTGCCATGTTGATGATAGTATTCTTTTGAACCTCCAGCTTACTCATTACTACATAAACAAACAGATCAAAAGACAGATAGACACGACGCACACATAAGCTGTTCTACTCCTATGGGTCCTACTTATAAGGAACGCCTTGTGAACCCCAAACCGAGGTACACCATCCCGGGTGTCAGCCCCATTGTCCCATATACAGAGCCGCGCCTGCTGAATGGGGCCCCACAATCCAGTGCGGCTTGTTTGTAATGTAATGCAGTGTGTGTGTGACCTCCGTCATTGTGCCATGGTGTCACACGCGTGTAGGCCGTCTTTTGTTTGACGTCCCAACAGGGGTTGTTGTAGCTCTGTGGGGATCCCTCCCCTCTCGCTGTTTGTTCAGTGCTGATTGTTCAGCCAGTTGTAAGGTCCGGCGCAGAACTCTGTTCCCTGTCTATTGTCCACAGTTGTACAGGACAAGGAATCGCTGGCCTTGTTTCCAAGCCTTTACACAGACCGCTCTGTCGATTGTTTCTTCTATATTGTAGCTTACAGTTGTGTTCAGCCCTGGACTTCTTAACCCAATACACCCTAATTAGCCTGTATTAAATACACCAAGTAAACAAAAATATAGACGTGAGATAGAAAAAAAAATGTTCCTTTTTACTTTCATTCGACACATCGGAGAGAAATTATAGTGATCGTCAAAAAAATATCGAACTCGAGATTTTAGTAAATGTCGACGTTTCGTGACCACCCGAAAAAAAATATGTTTTTACACTGCCGTCTGTCTGTCTGTCTGTCTGTACCTAGGGCTAGAGTCGAAACTATTTTACGGATTGGGCTAAAACTTGGTATCTGGGTTTTTTAAGGTCCCCCCCGAGGTTTTTTTTAAAAATTACAGTCAAACTTGGTTATAACGGCCTCGGATATTCCGTCAACTCAGGTGTAACATAATTTTTTCAGCGGTCCGGTCAGACTGTTATTGATTAACGTTATAAAAACCTCTGTTTTAGCGTCACTACAACTAGGTTGTAGCTTCTAAACTTCTTAAATACCTTACTTTAAATTTTATTTAAGTGTACATATATAAAAATTGAAAAAATGGCAAATTCCTACATAGGTCTATTTGATAGCAAGCTGTGATTGTACTGGTCATACAGTGCGCTGGTCTAGTAATAGACTGAATGGCAAAACAAAGTCAGGGAGAGGGTTGCGGGAATCGTGGTCACTTCAAGGTCAAAGTCACTGAGCTGGATGGAACTGTCTCATGTGCGCGTCTAAGCTCAAAGCCAAAGTGTCTTTTTCCGGGTTTTATAAGTTCAACGTTAGTTTTGGTAGTCATTGTGTAGTTATTTGTATTCATTATACGTAGGCTTACATTAAAAAAAAATAATCATGGTAAGTTGTAGTACAAAAAGAAAAGTTATGTCTATTCAAGAGAAAGTACAGTAGCCCCATGGCTTCTTTGGTGCTGACTGACGGCTAACAGCTCTGAAAAGTTACCAGACCAAATTATTTATCCCTACGCCGAACCATATGATCTACAAAAAACATGTGTTTAGCAGCTGTCACTTCTGACAGTCAACATTTAGGTATATACCTAACTGTTGACTGTCAGAAGTTAGCTGTGAACTGTCAGTCAGCACCAAAGAAGCCATGGGGCTACTGTACGTGTCCTTAGAGCATGTGAAAGTGGACGGATAAAAGCTGATATATGCCGTGAGTTTGGATTAGTGAATTTTATTATAGGCACAATTTTTAAAAATAAGGATAATATTTTGAAGGCATTTGAAGAAGATGGAGAAGGAATATATATATTTTTTTAGGAAATTACAGATTGCTACGGGGAACAGGCCTAAATGTAAGTTATGGAAATATAACACATGTTTTTTAAAAGTATTCTTCATTTATAAATTAAATTCAATTTGAAATTTGTAAAATATCCTTTCTTACAAGCTATTGAAAGTGTTTTGTTTGTACCTCCTTAATAACGTCCCTCTGACTAAAGGGCAATATATGTTTGGCCTCTTCGATGACGCAATAACCAAGTTCAATTGTATATATCCAACCCAAAATTTAAGGGTAGTTTATTGGGGGGCAAAAAGAGATTTTTTTTTCCAAATTCATTTAACTATTTTGATTAAATTTTATAACTAGACACTGTTTATCATAATAAACAAGAGGAAAATGACTGCGAGGCTACTTTTCATCGAGGAAATTTTCCAATTTTCATTATTTCCCCGCAACTATTTGAGATATGAAATAACTTATCATTATAAAGTTGTAGTACTAGTAAAGATAAAAATCTTTTATTTGAAATATATATTTAAAAAACCAATAGTTTCTGAGCTATAGTCAAATATATATATATACTTTTTAATCCAGGTGTTTGAAAATGAATTTGATTATCATATCTTTGGTGGACAAAGATGTTTCTCTTTTCCCAATTTTTTTTTTTTGTAAAATTGTTCCCAGTTCCTAATGCCTTTGAGTTTATTTAGTTTCATCTTGTCTGGTTTTCTGGGGCTACGATACGGCCAAGTGTGAAGAAGGTGGTTTTTATCTCTCTCTCTCTCCCAGAGGGTTCTGGTGCACTTCCTCTAAGTTCTCTCTGCCTCCTTTCAAAACAGACTGCAGCCTTTGTTCGTCGACCCCACAACAAATGTTTAGACATCTTATATAGTGTTCTTCTGGAAACAGAAGGTAGCCAGGGGCGCCATCATGATTCGACCTCGCGAGGAGGAAAGCTGTGTACTCCATCAACGAGACAGCGGGGGGGATGTATTATAGAGGGGGTGACTGGAGAACGGAAATGTATAATCAGATATAGGAAGGAATCGGTGAAGAGGGAGGAGGGGGCATAGCTGAAAGAGAAGAGGAAAGGAGAAGAGAAAGGGGTGGGGATCTCTTACCAAGTCTCTTCATCCACCTCCTTCCTACCCCCCCACCCCCGAGCCATCAACTAGGAGTTAGCCCAACTAAACATAAACCAATTAGCAAGGATTTCTTCAAGTGGCTTCTCAGGGGACTTACTTTCCCTAGCACTACTCGACTGTCCTGGAGGGAAAGAGACGATGTCTTTCCCGTGGTCCTTGCCTCATCTTTGTCTAACACTTCCCCCAACCGAGCACCCTACTCCTGT
>CABFWO010002467.1:17579-35056 GCA_902155825.1 Timema genevievae
GGGGGGTGGGTGAGGGGGGGGGTTGGAGTTCTTTTTAAATCACCTCGTCCTGCTATCTTTACAGGTTACACGCATTTAAATTACGGTACTCGAATAGAGTAAGGATGAGGAAAGAAGCATTTTAGATATAATTAGCTTGGTAGGAGAGTGGGAAACCATTTAGGAAAATCTACACTCTTGTTTATGAGACATGTGTTGATATTATCAGTCTGTTCATAAAGGGAAAGTTAAATAATAATTCATCTCACCATAGAAGCGGGTAACATGTATTACAAGATTTAGGATTATAAACAAACAATTTTTTAATTACAATTTTTTTCAAGTTTTTTAAAAAGTTTTCTGTGCCTTACTAACAATCATAGTATATTATAAGAATATTTGACACTAATGTGTTAGAAGTGATGAGGATACAGTTGGGAGGAAATGCAATTGGATATACTTAGAGGGATGATCAGATAACTTCCAGGAAAATAAAACAACCCTCAGTACATCCGGCAGATATCAGAGCTATTATATCCCCATCAATTGTAAAACCAGACAAATAATAATGACGCCATCAGTGAAGTCAAATATTTATAAATTGATTCTCTTCCAGTAAAAAATGCCTGAAGAGGAACTTGGGTGTGATATCGGGCTAGGTCAGAATTGAACTGTTGACGTGCAGGATCAGGACGTAAATATAGTTTGATCTAGTATTGCCAGTAATGGAAAGATCTAGGTTTGAATCTTGGCTGGATGAACTGAGTAGTATTTTTGCTAGATTTTTTCCCCACTCTCTGTCCACGAAAATACTTTTACAAATTCCATCTTCTTCATCCCTACCCCATCGGAGAAAATATACATTTGGCCTGGATGGGAACCATGGAAAATAAATAGTAATAAAGTGGAGTAACACTATTCCTTACAACCATTATATCCAATATATAAGAGTAACACTATTCCTTACAACCATTATATCCAATATATAAGCTCTACGAAACTCTTAACCTATTCCTGCACCTACTATTGATGTGAAATCGAGAACATGGACCTCACCTCTACCTCCATCCCGCCAGTTGTTTCTGACTCACTAAAAGGTTCCATACTTTATCAGAGCTGAATATAATTTCCACTTGTGCCTCCTACCCCTATCTCACGGTGTTTCATCCCTCATCCCTCACACTTTTCCTTACAACTCACCTTCTATAACATTCTTATTTTTTTTACAAATAATTCATCCAGTTTCATCCGTCTACCTCATAACATTCACTTCCTTCCTCCTGTCAGGAATCATTTCAATCTTACTAGTAGAGGAAAAAAAAATACTTCCCACGTTTATACTTAAAACATTTTTATCATGATATTCTTCTTACATCTCATTTTTACCTCTTTCTTTTTAACCTCTTTAAATGTTCTTCTCTCAATTTCTTTACAAGACTGTGTCATAGAGACCTACTTTTTTTAAAAAACCATTTCATGGTATTCATGTTTTATATTACTCTGGGGAAACCTTTTACACAAATATATTCAGTGTCTTTTTTTTTAAAATAGGGAATTATAAGTTTTTTATATCTTTTTATTACTAAGTACATAATTAATTAGAATAAAACATTCTTTTTAATGTCATATTGAATAAGTACCCACGAAAGTCAAGTATCAATATAAGACAGTGAACTAACTGTTATTATCTTAAAAAATAAATTACCAATGAAAATAATTTATGAAATATGAGTGAAAGTAAACAGTTATTTTTAATATTTCATAGAACTGTAGTAGTTTAATAATACGCACTCCTTGTTTATGAAAATAAAATGTTTTCCCTCAAAGTAAGAGGGAACGAAAGTAAATGGTCTGGTTTTGAAAATAACTTACGCTTTCTAACACTAATAATTAGTTCTTGATTAAAATAAAGCATATTTGAAAGCCACCTTTCAAAATTATATTTTGTATTTTTAAAATTTAATATCATTTTCATTAGAAATGAAAGAGGAGAAATAACGACCAACGTTCACGAAGGTTTTCATTTATACTTAATGTTTTATTAACACAATATTAATTAATATTTCATGTTGTGTAAACATAATTATTAATCAAGATCGGCCGAGCGAAGTAACATCAAGTGAGTGTGAATCGTTTCATTCCACCTCAGGGAACTCCAATTCAGCTTAGGGTATATTTTTAGTTTAAATGTATAAACATATTTTTTCTTTTGTAATTTTTCGATAATAGTACAAAGAGATTAAATGATAATCTCTGTACAGTCACAGGTATAATAAAATAGAGCAGGTCGTGCTCAAATTCTCGGATCAGATGAATGAATCTACAGTCTTGCCTTGTCTGGTTGGTTAATGGCTCTTGCCTCTTAAGATACTTAGTTGGAATTCAAATCAAATCCTCTCGGAACCTGCTTATTATTGTTTAAAACACAAAGCCTCAATGATCTTGACCACGGATAGGGACATTGGAGAATCATTGGGGGAAAAAAAACCCAACAACTTACGTTCCATTCCAAAATGCATAATGACATAACACAAAGATAACAGTAGTTTTAAAGTTTTCTAGTAAAACATGCCATCATCGCCAGTTGGCGTTAAAAGCCAGTTAACTATAAGTTGTGATGGGCAATACCTACCAATATTTATTTTAGTTTCTTCGTCATATTTTTAATTGTTCGTGCGTCATTCGACATCTTATTGTTTGTTGACTTAAATAATGACATCGGGAAATGGTCATATTATGTCCAATTACCTTCATTCAATATGACATTACAAAACATGTAAAAACTGAGTATATTTGACAAAGTTTGTAAATTTGTTTTTTTTTTGTATTTATGTTGATGTAAGGGAAGTTTCAAGATACATATTTGGGTACATCAGAGGATATTTTAATAAAATGAAGGGGGCGAATTTATTCCGAGGGGGTGACCAATTTCCACAAAAGGGGCCGAAGACCAGGTTCCCCACCATTTGTTGTAACGCGTGCTGCGTTTGTTTCAGATCGGCAGCCTGCCAGGTTACTACCTGTTCGAGCACAATCATGTCAACAAGAGGTCTGCGTTGCCTAGCAACGAGCACCACAACAGGCTGAGAGCGGAGCCGCAGGTAACTAAACACTATCTTAACCTAACCTCACTTTCATTGTCCAAGTGTCTCAAGGTCACCATCCATCTCTAACTATACAGCTCTCTTTACTGGCACCTCAAACTTGTCCAGCAATGACTATACAATCAGCTCTTTACTGCCATCTCAAACTTGTCCATCAATGACTATACAATCAACTCTTTACTGCCATCTCAAACTTGTCCATCAATGACTATACAATCAACTCTTTACTGCCATCTCAAACTTGTGTCCATCACTGACTATACAATCAGCTCTTTACTGCCATCTCAAACTTGTGTCCATCACTGACTATACACTCATTTCTTTACTGCCATCTCAAACTTGTGTCCATCACTGACTATACACTCATTTCTTTACTGCCATCTCAAACTTGTGTCCATCACTGACTATACACTCATTTCTTTACTGCCATCTCAAACTTGTCCATCACTGACTATACAATCAGCTCTTTACTGCCATCTCAAACTTGTCCATCACTGACTATACAATCAGCTCTTTACTGCCATCTCAAACTTGTCCATCACTGACTATACACTCATTTCTTTACTGCCATCTCAAACTTGTCCATCACTGACTATACAATCAGCTCTTTACTGCCATCTCAAACTTGTCCATCACTGACTATACAATCAGCTCTTTACTGCCATCTCAAACTTGTGTATCACTGACTATACAATCATCTCTTTACTGCCATCTCAAACTTGTCCATCACTGACTATACACTCATCTCTTTACTGCCATCTCAAACTTGTCCATCACTGACTATACACTCATCTCTTTACTGCCATCTCAAACTTGTCCATCACTGACTATACACTCATCTCTTTACTGCCATCTCAAACTTGTCCATCACTGACTATACACTCATCTCTTTACTGCCATCTCAAACTTGTCCATCACTGACTATACACTCATCTCTTTACTGCCATCTCAAACTTGTCCATCACTGACTATACACTCATCTCTTTACTGCCATCTCAAACTTGTCCATCACTGACTATACAATCAGCTCTTTACTGCCATCTCAAACTTGTCCATCACTGACTATACAATCATCTCTTTACTGCCATCCCAAACTTGTCCATCACTGACTATACAATCAGCTCTTTACTGCCATCTCAAACTTGTCCATCACTGTCTATACAATCATCTCTTTACTGCCATCTCAAACTTGTCCATCATTCACTATACAATGTAATGCCATTGAATGCGCCCTTAGGATCATGTTTGGAAACTAAATGCGCACCTGTGGCAAGTCGCACTTCCTTACAATATAAACAAAATTAACGGCCAGTAAACCCTGAAAGAGCCAATAAAAAGCGGTCGTGAAGGTTAGTTTGATGGGCGTCTGGCGTACACATCAACATGAACCCAAGCATAGCGGACACAAGAGTTTCTTACAGCCCTCGAGTTGCCAACTTAGTTTTACTTCGGTTGGTTTAATTTGATGGGATTCGTTTGAGTTGATTGATATTTTATCGAAGTGGTTGGATTGTTTACAATTTAATACTCTGAATGAGAAAATAGAATGCAAAACTATGGACTTACAAATTTAGACAATTTTATTTTAACGACCTTCGTAAATTAAACAAATATTGAATGAATTACGATGGTTACAATGCCATAATTCAAAATAGTTTAAAATATACAGCCACACTTCTTACAAACTAACGCTATTTAATATACATAATTTAATATATAGTATACATATAAACATCATTTGGTACTAAGGAATTTTTTTTATCAATTGATTTCTCATAAATATGTCAAGACAATTTAACTCTGTTCTAAAATTGATATTTTAAAGATTTAAATACAACTTTTTGCATAAATAGAACATATCCAGAATTTGTTTCCTAAGATCTCAATATTTCAATAAAAAACCCACCTAATATTTCCCATCAACATATCTGTTGACTATGGTGACATTATCTCTTACGAGGCTTTCCAATTTGTGAAAATCTAAATACGGTCATGAAAATGGCACCAAGTTTGGAGTAGGTTTATGATGACGTAACATCTCAACTCGAAAAATATTCCTGCTTCAGGTTTTCCCTATTTTACCTCATTTTAATACAAAATAATTTGGATAGAAGAATCGCAAGAAGAATTAAATAGTTAAGATTTTATATAGATAGTCAGTCTATTAAAATAAAAATAGGTAATTAATCATATATATCTTAGAGGTTTGAACCACTTTACCTTCATTAAAAGAGCAGATAACACAAAGTTGGGCCTGCCATTTCTAATATAACTGTTCAAACCTATAAAATATGACTTATTAATTAACTCATCTGAGTCAAACTTTTACCGATTCACTCTTTTTTAAAATATCAACAATTTTAGTCCTTATTCGACTCTCTGGGCTAGATTAGATTTTTTTTTGGTAAGAAAATGGGGAATAATTTCTGAGCTGGTGTGGAGCGTGTTGTCTACCCTTAGGGTATTCAAGTGGGCGTTGAGATTTTCTTAATTTTTTTTGGGTAGGGAAACCATTTGTACTGTATTAGTTAGTAAAACATTTGCTGTAAGATACATACTGCTGAGGAACTTCCCTTAACATCTTCATTGATATAAAAATAATATTAAAGCATTTATTGGATTTGAATTTTACCAACACACCATTAAAACTTCAGTAAATTTGATAGTTCCATTTATTTAGCAATAAACACGTTTGAATGCTCTAAGGAGGATTGTACCCTAAATTTATTCATGTTTGTAAAAAATAGAAATACATTCTTGTTAAACTTGTAAAACACAAACTAGATATCCATTTTAAGCAAAATTGTAAAAATTATTTTCTAAATATTTTTAAATTTTTCATTTGAAGGCAAGAACAAATATAGCGATGTATCTTATGGTTTCATAACATCTTAATATAAAAATTGAAAGAAACACGTGAGAATGGTTTAATTTATAGCCCCAGGTAAATTCAGAAAGAAAGATAGACAGAATTGCAGACACACTTTGTTTTTTAAATTTGAGGCACATAAAACTTAAAATTCACATTAATTTAAGAGTCAAAAAATGAGTGTCTAAATAAGAATCATGGCTTATAACGATTGATGAGTTCCTATAAAGGGTTGTTTATTATTTAAACTTGTTCAAGCCAAGTGGGATACGAACAACCCCAAACTTACCCACTCAAAAACACACACGCACCAACATACCCAGGCCAATAATCTGCCCGAGCCAATAAGCAGGTAGCACACACTCGCCACCAATCAACCCAGGCCAATAAGCAGGTAGCACACACTCACCACCAATCAACCCAGGCCAATAATCAGGTAGCACACACTCACCACCAATCAACCCAGGCCAATAAGCAGGTAGCACACACTCACCACCAATCAACCCAGTCCAATAAGCAGGTAGCACACACTCACCACCAATCAACCCAGTCCAATAAGCAGGTAGCACACACTCGCTACTAATCAACCCAGGCCAATAAGCAGGTAGCACACACTCGCCACCAATCAACCCAGTCCAATAAGCAGGTAGCACACACTCGCCACCAATCAACACATGCCAATAAACAGGTAGCACACACTCGCCACCAATCAACCCAGGCCAATAAGCAGGTAGCACACACTCGCCACCAATCAACCCAGTCCAATAAGCAGGTAGCACACACTTGCCACCAATCAACCCAGGCCAATAAGCAGGTAGCACACACTCGTTACCAATCAACCCAAGCCAATAAGCAGGTAGCACACACTCGCCACCAATCAACCCAAGCCAATAAGCAGGTAGTACACACTCGTTACCAATCAACCCAGGCCAATAAGCAGGTAGCACACACTCGCCACCAATCAACCCAGTCCAATAAGCAGGTAGCACACACTCGCCACCAATCAACCCAGTCCAATAAGCAGGTAGCACACACTCGCCACCAATCAACCCAGGCCAATAAGCAGGTAGCACACACTCGCCACCAATCAACCCAGGCCAATAAGCAGGTAGCACACACTCGCCACCAATCAACCCAGGCCAATAAGCAGGTAGCACACACTCGCCACCAATCAACCCAGGCCAATAAGCAGGTAGCACACACTCGCCACCAATCAACCCAGGCCAATAAGCAGGTAGCACACACTCGCCACCAATCAACCCAGGCCAATAAGCAGGTAGCACACACTCGCCACCAAT
Source organism: Timema genevievae (assembly GCA_902155825.1). Lineage (NCBI taxonomy): Eukaryota > Metazoa > Arthropoda > Insecta > Phasmatodea > Timematidae > Timema > Timema genevievae. Next base: position 24,830 of record CABFWO010002467.1, read on the forward strand.
CAACCCAGGCCAATAAGCAGGTAGCACACACTCGCCACCAATCAACCCAGGCCAATAAGCAGGTAGCACACACTCGCCACCAATCAACCCAGGCCAATAAGCAGGTAGCACACACTCGCCACCAATCAACCCAGGCCAATAAGCAGGTAGCACACACTCGCCACCAATCAACCCAGGCCAATAAGCAGGTAGCACACACTCGCCACCAATCAACCCAGGCCAATAAGCAGGTAGCACACACTCGCCACCAATCAACCCAGGCCAATAAGCAGGTAGCACACACTCGCCACCAATCAACCCAGGCCAATAAGCAGGTAGCACACACTCGCCACCAATCAACCCAGGCCAATAAGCAGGTAGCACACACTCGCCACCAATCAACCCAGGCCAATAAGCAGGTAGCACACACTCGCCACCAATCAACCCAGGCCAATAAGCAGGTAGCACACACTCGCCACCAATCAACCCAGGCCAATAAGCAGGTAGCACACACTCGCCACCAATCAACCCAGGCCAATAAGCAGGTAGCACACACTCGCCACCAATCAACCCAGGCCAATAAGCAGGTAGCACACACTCGCCACCAATCAACCCAGGCCAATAAGCAGGTAGCACACACTCGCCACCAATCAACCCAGGCCAATAAGCAGGTAGCACACACTCGCCACCAATCAACCCAGGCCAATAAGCAGGTAGCACACACTCGCCACCAATCAACCCAGGCCAATAAGCAGGTAGCACACACTCGCCACCAATCAACCCAGGCCAATAAGCAGGTAGCACACACTCGCCACCAATCAACCCAGGCCAATAAGCAGGTAGCACACACTCGCCACCAATCAACCCAGGCCAATAAGCAGGTAGCACACACTCGCCACCAATCAACCCAGGCCAATAAGCAGGTAGCACACACTCGCCACCAATCAACCCAGGCCAATAAGCAGGTAGCACACACTCGCCACCAATCAACCCAGGCCAATAAGCAGGTAGCACACACTCGCCACCAATCAACCCAGGCCAATAAGCAGGTAGCACACACTCGCCACCAATCAACCCAGGCCAATAAGCAGGTAGCACACACTCGCCACCAATCAACCCAGGCCAATAAGCAGGTAGCACACACTCGCCACCAATCAACCCAGGCCAATAAGCAGGTAGCACACACTCGCCACCAATCAACCCAGGCCAATAAGCAGGTAGCACACACTCGCCACCAATCAACCCAGGCCAATAAGCAGGTAGCACACACTTGCCACCAATCAACCCAAGCCAATAAGCAGGTAGCACACACTTGCCACCAATCAACCCAAGCCAATAAGCAGGTAACCAGCCACTCACTCCTCAAACGAGCAGCGCTCTCTCTCTCTGTTAATTTGATGTATGAACCGCGCAACAAAACGCCCGATATTTCACTCGTGCCATGATTACATTATTTCACATGAATTTATACGTATTAGTGCGGACTAGAATTAGAATGGCGAGGGGTTTAAAATTTACCGGTGTTTGGTGTTGTTTCGTGTTTTTGGTTACTGGAGGTTTTTTTAATACCGCTTCTTTTACCCCACATGCGATAACAAATCGCTGCATGAACCGACGCTGATAAAAAACTAAGGGGGAAAAGTAGGGGGGGGATATTTGTGTGCTTTTGTACTTAACTGGGGAAGGTTAGGGTAAAAATGATATAAAGAACTAATCTAAATTTGAGATAAGGTTTTTTTTACAGCGCGTCTAACTAACTAACCACCAGGTCCATGAGTATTATAACTACGCTATGGGGCCACAGAGGAGAAAGGAAGAATTATATAGAAAATATAACCACGTTTGCTTAAAGGGAAAGTGAGAAAACTATTTAAGATAACAAAAATTCAGTAGGCCTACACTGGGTGAGGATTAAACTCCGACCTCCCAGTCACCAACAAATCAGACAATACTAGACTGACGCCTAGGTCCACAGATGTGGGTTGTAGGAAAAGAGTGATCTATGAGAATAGCTGGGATTATTTGTCCCCGAGTTCGCCTGTGTAGACAACGGAAAAACAATGTCCCGGGGAAAACCTTTCCTAAAAGTTTCTGTCCAACACATCGAAGGTCTAAGGTGTCAGACTTGCAATATAACGTATATTGCCAGTGATAGGTGTGATCTGGTTCGCAGCTGGTGATTGTTCTCACATGAGCGAATGTGGGTACACTTCCTGTAAACCTACTTTCTCCTGTCTGATACATAGATAGCCACGATATCGAACGTAAGGATTAAAAACAGAGTACATTTCTATATATTAAGACAACACAGTTTAATTAAAATGTTTAGGTGTTTAGGATTGAACCCCGAACTTTCTACAGAGCCATTTCAGGTCCAGGACGGATATTACTTTTACAAAAATAAATTAATTGGTATCGTAACCAATGGATTAACGTTGGAATTGGCAACTCGTTTAAAAGCAGAGCAGCATATGTACACAAAATTATTGTATTTATTTTAAACATACTATATTTGTTTAATTTATTCTACGGTTTTTTAAAAATTATTTTAAGTAATTTTAAGTTTTTACTAAAAAAAGCATAAAAGTACGAGTGTAGTTTAGTGATACATCTCTCTTTGTTTATGAAATACATTTTTATGTTAATTAAAAATGGTATTTAATATAAATGAACAAGTATTTATGAATCAAACTAGATTTTAGTTGGAAAAGAGTAATCTTTCATTAGAATTACTTAATTTAACTCTTTTAGTTTTTGCGATTATGCATTAAAAATACGTGACACGCATCGGTGGACACTTGGTCTAAAGCGTCACACTAACAATAGACTGACCTACCAATGACGGGGAGACGGGGGTTCTAATCTCGGTCAGGTGCAACGAGGGTGTTTAAAAAAATAGTTTCTACACATTTCCACAATGAAAATGCGGGTACACTTTATTTAAATTCAACCTTCCTCATTACTGACCCACTAAGTTGTAGATAGTTGAAAGACACAGAAATAATCAAGAAGACGAGTTTGAGTGAAGTAGCAACAGAACATGTGACCTGGCGTTCTAGGGGTAAGGTGTCGGACTTCTGTGCTAGGGGTCCGGGGTTCAATCCTCGGTCCCGGTACAGATTTATCTGATTGCCAAACCCATGAATGTGAGGAATGCCAGGCCTCCACCGTGGTTCGGATCCCACGTTAAACTGTAGGTCCTCCATTTCATCTCACAATCACCCTATAATTACACATTAGCGTAAGTGCGTACAACCCGAATGGGTAGTAAGACGTGGTGATAATAATAATAATAATAATAATAATAATAATAATAATAATAATAATAATAATAATAATAATAATGGCAACAGAACAAACAAACATGTTCATCTATAAAGGTGAGTTTAATCTGATTACAAATTAACTATAAACTGATTTTAAAAACAGACAACGGACATCAGTGTATTAAAGAGGCAGATGTGCTGACCCCTCGTCCAACACTGTCTTTAGAGTGAGGGATCATCTCAAACTTTTATATAATCAAATATTACTGAGATTAAATATTCTCTTATGAAACGCAATTTTCGGTATTTCCTTTAAAATCGAGCTTTCTCCTTTGCTTTTTACAGTATTTTCCATGGGTAGGTTGTTATCAGGGCAAGTTAGACTTTACAGGACTGTAGTGGTGGGCAAAACTTCAGAATATTGAAGTCAAAGTTGAGGATCAAATCTCCTTCGCTTCAACTTCGATCCCCGCAATAATAACCTTCTCTTCTTGGTAACATTTCCAAGGAAGAGGAAAACTTGGGAATTTAATGAACATATTTAAGATATTTCACCGAGTATCACATATTAAACATATTATAATCATTTTATTACAGTTACTAAACAGTATTTTAAAACAGACCGTTGACATCTATAACGTAAACATGGAGATGTCAGTAGAGAGTAATATATTGTGCTCTCTAAACATGTTCTTTACCTAGATGCACTTAATGGGTGGTTTAATGTTATTAAAACTAATGTTATATAACAACAGAAACATTATATTCACATGGTAGATACAGACAGGGAAAAACAGGGAAAACCTGGAAAAGTAAGGGAAATATTTGATGTCAAAGAAAACAGAGAAATGTCAGGGAATGTAATCAAAAATAAATAAGTCAGGGAATTTAAATGTTTGATTAATTCTGCACCCAAACATTCAAACAAAAATGAGTGTTTCTCGCTGTTTAAAAAGTGTAGGCCTATTGCCTATATATTTTATTTTAACATGAGGTGGTTGTACATGGTTTATTTTATAGCACATCCACGCAGGAACACAAATAATACCTAATTAAATAATAGAGAATTAACAAGACCTTATAAGAATGTTGATTTTTGGTAGCCTAGGATTTTTTGAAAATATATAATCAATATACTAAACAAAAAAAAAATCCCATTCAGTAAGAAAAACTGTAAAAAGGTTAGGTCTGAATTTTTTTTTTAAATTTGTCTCAAAAACCTGGAAAAGTCAGGGAATTTTATAATAAAATTTTGTAGCCATCCTGTTAATTCAGCTTCGCTTCACATGTTTTCAAGCTTCGCTTTGGTTTTGCATTAAACAAGTCAGCTTCTACTTTCTTTCACTCGTTGGTAACATTATCCCGAAGGTTTCTGTGTGGTAGGTGCTCTTTACTTCGCTATAAATAACAAACTGCCACAGAGAGATTGTAAACAGAGCGTCGTTGTGGTTTCAACACAAATATATATATATATATATATATAAGTTTTAGTTCACGCATTCCCCGAAATTATATTCTCAACAATGACGTGACTAACTTCAGAATGATTGTGTCTCTAAGTACTTAGCCCGAGTCGAGAGTGGCCTAACAGTTATAATTGCTACTTGCGCACAACTTTCAAACAATAAACAACTCTACTCACAGTTTCCTCATACTCTTTCTCTTCTGAAAAAAAAAAAAAAGGTAGTTGAAAGTCATAAACTTTTAACGGTCCTTTTATTTGTTCTCATAATTTCTGCAATAAAAGCGTTGTTAAAGTTATGAGCTATAACTTTTGAGTCCTTCTCCTACCCCTCATTTTCCCTTCCTCACACACATTTTTTTTTTATCCAGTCCATTTTCCTACACCCCACTTTTAAGTTCTAGGACGAGAATATTCCAATAAAATGTCTCTCTCAATTAGAGGACAATTTTTACAGAAAAAAAATGTATAATTCTCGCCGTAGACACGAGTGGTAATTAAAACTACCCGACATAAAAACTATGAACCAATTTTAAAAAGTATAACTTTTATATTTCTAAAATATAAAACTAAGACTTAAATACTTATGAAAGTACTTTTATAAATTATTCAACAATTTCAGCAAATTTATGTAGAGCTGGTCAAATTATATGGTTAAATAAATAAAATAAGCTTGTGCCCGTTTAAGTAATTTTGGGATACCTATTAACATGCCTTAATCTCTTTCCTCTACCTCAATTTATACCAAGCTTCAGTCCCTACTTTGACGCTAAGTCGTTGTAGAAAAACTTAAGCCGATGAAACATTTGTTCAACCTTGTATGCTGGCAGTCCAATCAAGAGTTGGACCATTAGATTTCTACAGGAAAATACAGGTTATTTATCAATTCACTAAGGAGCCGATTCAAGGGCTGGTAAACCGTGGTTGGATACCAGATTCAAGGACTGGTAAACCGTGGTTGGATACCAGATTCAAGGGCTGGTAAACCGTGGTTGGATACCAGATTCATGTACGTAAAATAGCAAAGTAGGGGTCATCGCACACAGGGGAAAAAGGTGGAAAGTTAACTTTCCTGCTTTCCCTAGTCACGGTGCTTGTGATAGATCTCGGCGACATTTTAGATGCTTTGTCAGTTTTGTGCTAGTTTGAAATATAACTTTTTATGGAGTCATAGACAACTTTTGTATGACATTAGGAATCCTTTGTTTAAAGAGTCCATATATTCACAGACTAACGTACATCAGACAGACTATATATTTGTCTGTTATTGTCCTTGTATAAGTTAGTGCAAAGCTTTTTGTGAGTGCTAGCTTTCTAAGCAGACTGATAAGATGAGCATACGACCTGCACACTATCTTAATATTGAACTCTAGGATTAATTATATAATATTAAGGCCTAAATAATATACTTATTTTATGTCAGTACAAACAAACACACAGACAATGAGTATACCGAATCGAACCCTGGTCTTTGTATACTTGTGTCTAACCACTCGTACTAGTCACGAAGGATCAAGAGGTTATGGGTTGTATCTTAGACCAAGCTTGTAAGTCGTGTACCTATTTAACGCAATGTTCAGAAATACAGTATGTTAAACCCTTGCTATGAATACCTCCACGTTTTGGTCTGCCCCTAGCACTATCGTATTACAGCAAGGGTCACCCCCTCCCCAAGCTGCCAACCAGTCATAATCCTCGGCCCTGTCCCATACACTGTCCCATTTTACTGTCCCACTACATTACAGTGCGTTTCCCGTAAACACACAACTAGTATTCACATCCCAACAGCGTACGTGACAAGATTTTAATATTCTTTAAGCCCTACCGCCAGATATAGAGAATTGACAACGGGAATAAGATGGTTCTCCCGTGGACGATGCTACGTGACCTAAATAGACAACACCCCAACAGCTTCCAACCCTTAAAACCTTAGCCCTCATCCACCCCTATTTCTATCGTAGACATTATGTCTGGAACAGATAATCTTGTTAACTATTATAAGTGATGCGTTTTCGGTAAGAATGGTAAGAGAGGGTGAGAAAATGGTGGTAAGGGGTAGAACCACCCCTCCTCTTGACAAACCTCAGACATAGAATTTAGATATAATGTCTACTATATCACAGCAGAGGGGATGAAAATAACTTTTAGGTTATTTTCTCTCAAATATTGGTTTTTTGGTCTTTATTTATTTCATTTATTTTTTTGACATTTTATTTTTGCCTGTATTTGCTTTAATGTTAAAGAATATCTGTACCCTTGGGTAGTTTGTTTGTCTAACCTAAATTTATACCTTTATCGGAAGATATGGGGTTGTTTACTTACTTTTGTAAATATCCCGAATCAAAGAGTGAGAGAGAGATAATAATAAAAAAAAGTAAATCATGAACGAGATAAATAAATATAGAACAAAGAGAGAAAGGGTAAAATAATGTAAATAGTACATTTCTATTTTAAATATGGTAACAAATGACATCTTTTCCGGTCCTCGTATTGTTGTGGTCTTCTAACTCATTTGCAAACAAAAATATAGATCTGAACCAATAATAATGTTTGTTTTTGTAATAACTTTTAACGGCTGAAACATATGAACTTGAATAAATATATAAGATTTAAAATAATAGAGAATAGTTTACAAACATGGTTAAGAGCGTCAAGGCCTTGTGCAATGGCAAACCACTGCTCATGGTATTGGGATTGAATCCCGGTGATATCAAAGTGTATACACGTATGTGAAATCAGTGTATATATGTGTATGTGTGTTGGGGTGGGGGGTAGTTCGGATCTCACTACACACATCCCAATCACTAATAATACGCTTACTTACAATCCGTCTACATACAATTATCTTTTTAAGCTCAGTGATATTTGAACATGCACTTTATAATCCAACTGGTTTTATCAGCGCATGATTCAAAAAAACTAGCTTAATACTAGGGCAGACCCAACGACCATTCCCCGAGCCGTTAATTCATCACTAAAAAAAAGAGGAAGCCACCATTTATACAATTAATTTTCTTCTGTGCCTTGCTGAGAATTGAACCCAGGAATTGTAGGATCAATACTGAGTGAGTTATGGTGACAGACACGGTTGGTTAAATATGGAGATAAATGTTTACAATAATTTCAAAACAAACATAAAAAGTCATCTCTAAACTTTGACCACTGCCATCGCTAATAAGCACAACTTGGTGGATGGCTACGAAAGCTTCACAAACTATGGCTGTATAATAATTGTCTATATTGTTACATTTAAAACTAATTTAGTGCGTAATATTTCGGCTCACGAAATACGTACAAGTCTAACAATGGATAGTTTTATTAATCTTGACCCCCACACAAATAGGCCTCGTGGGAACAAGGCGTCAATATCGTCTTGTCTAGATCTATATCTTTATCACGGGGAGGTAGGCGTTTTGAATCCCAGCCGATTAAACCGATGATATTTTTTCCCCAAACGGGTTTTCACTCTGCCTCTATACACATGTTGATACATTTTCTTGAAATTATATACTTTTCACCCTTGCATATTTAGTATGAATAAAATTACATCTCGGTTGGGTAGGAAAGATGGAACATCAACTAACTGACCCTCTGGTCTTGAGGAACTCGAAATTTCAAGGCCATTATAACGTAAGCACACCATTTAACCCTATACTTTAAACTTATTCACACATGATACTCCCATCAACGTATCTGTCTACCAAGAGGTCTTGTATCTTCAGGTTTCCCAACTAAAATGTTGTGTACACGCCTATTACCGCCCATACGGATCACACGACCACCACATCTCGGCCTGAGTACAAACAATCACGTCATTAGTGATGTAACGTTTTCCCTTCTTCTGTTTGCTTGCGTGGAGCACCAGGAATAAAATTAAATAATATATATTATATATAACCCTACCACGGCTTGGTAAATTCTCGAACAAGACAATACTACTATGAAGCCACATGGCTGACTCACTCACTGACATTAATCTTTACCCACTTCCAGATGAGCTAGGAACTTGAAATTTGGCAAACATATAGCTTCTAGCCTGTAACCGACGGGAAAATTCCAAAAGTAAAACTTTTTTTTTTAACCCCACAAAAAAATTCAAAACGGTGGAGCAATTTTAAAGTCGGTGCGGACTTTTCTTTGGAGGTATCTTGTGGCTAAACGGTAAGACCTATCAGATAACGGATTGCACCAACAGCCACGGATTTTGCGAGATCCACAAGTTCGGTCCTATTACTTTTGGTCGTATCTCCATCGGTTATACCTTAGATAGAGCTAGATATTTTGATTTTAGGTAAATTTTGTACATTTTCCACACAATTTTTTAATTTTCTGACACACTTATGGGAAAGTTAGAATCATAAAGCTTGACAAACATATTGAAACATCCAATTTCCATAAGCGTGCCAAATTTGATAATTTTATCTGTCCTTTAATTACGGAGAAACTAAAATAATGTGTGAAAAATACAATACAATACAATGCTGGTAACTAAGTTGTTCCGTTCAAAACAACTCTGGAATTACATTAGTTTACATCCACTTGCAAAGAAAACTCACTGGGGATTTGGGGGCGGAGCCTCCAACGAGTAAAGCGAGTAATAAATACACATTTATCTTTTCCTGGATTCAATCCGGGGTCTCTAAACCAAACACACATTGAAATACGGGCCGTTGCGTTGGTTTAAAAGCACGGACTGCCGTCGGTAGAATCCTGGTGAACAGGACAGAAGAAAAGCCGCGATGAAAGAGAACCAGGAATATCACCCTCCCCTTACAAAAATATAAAATGTATAAAACACTTTCTATGATTATACTATAATTTGTATGAAGTGCTTTGATAACGTTATGGTACACCGAATTCATTGTAGTACAAAAATAGAAAAAGTAAAAGAATATATGATAATAATAAAGAATAAAATCCTGTTCGCAGCTGTAACGACATCATCCATTTTTGTCTGCGAAGGAAGTGCGCAGCAGTTTCTACGTCTTGAATCACATTATGGAAATAGCAGTTTAGTTACGAGTGGAAGAGAGATAGAGCGTTAATCTGGATGCAGAAACCTCTTTTTTCTTTCATCACCATTCTCTCCCTCCCATCCCCCCTGATATTACCGAGTGAGATAAGGCAAGAGAGAGAGAAATAAAAATACACACATCTCTAAACACGTTCAATACCTTGATTATATCCTTTCCCTTGATGCTACCAAACATATCATTCTCTATTATCTTGATTGTATCCTCTGTTACCAAACCTATCTTTAGTATCTTGATTTTTTCCTCTGCTACCGAACCTCTCTTCAATATCGTGATTGTATACACCTGGTGCAGGTGCGATGCGAGGTTAGAGTCTAGTCTGTATAATGGCAGGTATACACCTGGGGCAGGAGCGATGTGAAGTTACAGTCTAGTTTGTATAGTGGCAGGTATACACCTGGGGAAGGAGCGATGTGAAGTTACAGTCTAGTTTGTATAGTGGCAGGTATACACCTGGGGCAGGAGCGATGTGAAGTTACAGTCTAGT
>CABFWO010002467.1:36563-61326 GCA_902155825.1 Timema genevievae
AAAAAAAAAAAAAAAAAAAGAGAGAGAAGATTGTCACTTTACCGGAACAATCTGAAACGATTATCGTTTGTTACAGAAGTAGGGCAATACTATCAACTATTTGTATGCATGTCGATGCAAAAAGTGCCTATGTAAAGTTATTGTTATTGTGGAATATGCTCAAGAAAACGTTTCATATAAAATAAATAAATATAAAGTGGTACAATTTCCAAAGTAGACATTAGTCCCCAGGGGTTGGACCTTGGGAGCTTTGATCAAAGGCTCAATCCTGTCATAGTTTACTACTTAAGTACAGGTTGTTATGTTTATTGATAGGTGTCGAGTGGTTGCGTCATGCGGTTCTAGGTTAAGTTAAGCTGTAAGGAGCTCCGTTGATCCAAACTCACGTCTATAAATTTCATGTTAAATATTTAAAATTAAGAATCAAAGCAACGCTACTCTGTATTCAAATATAAGTAGCAGGGAAAAAAATTTATATAAATATTAGATATATATTAAAGCCACAAGGGTGTTCAAGAGATCTAAGGGGAAAACTATCACCACACTTTTCCATCACCGTTAATGGGAAGGTCACGGTTCGAATCCTAGCTATGTTTGTTTAAGTGGTAGTTTTAAACATATGACTATAAGCTTAGTTTTCCCTGTTTCTTTATACATTAATGTGGGGATCTTTTCTTCAAACTACCATCCTTATTATTAAAGTTTAGACTAAGTCAGTGATAACATAATAATAATAATAATAATAATAATAATAATAATAATAATAATAATAATACTAACATCCACATCACGCAACAGTGAGCATGCGGACTAAGACATGGATCTCATGTGATTTGTCAGTGATGGGTTTGAATCCAGGCCGGGTGCAAATGAGGTGTTGATTCTTATGTAACTTTCTACTCTCTCTCTCTCCCTAGGCAAAAGTGGGTGCACTCCTTATAAAAGTCAACCTTTCTCACCATTAATACATTAGTGTACATATTCTGGTAGAACTGACTGGGTAGTAAGACGTGAAGCATAACAACAATATTGATTGAGAACATCAACTTACATTTGTGGCGCTTGAGAATTATCCATAGCGACCTAAAATCCCCAGCTTGGTCCGTTTTAGCACTTAAGCCACGACAGTGGCTCCCCTACCGTCCGGTACTGGCTTTAGCTAAAGCACTACACTTGTTTAATTTGCATTAGTTGAGAGTTTGTGCTTCCTTCTAAGTAGAAACATACGAGGAAAATGTGATAAAAAATAGCATGGAAAACATAATATTTTTTTTTTACCATCTTGAAAATGTACTGTTTTATATGCATCAGGATAATTAATGTGAAGTGGGCCATGTTTTTTTTTACAAAAAAACAACCTGGGAAGTACTTATTTAGATTGGGCAACAAACGAATCGCAAAAGATAGAGACACTAAAATATTACACTCGTTTAACGGAATTATGTAAATATTATTACTAGTAGTGATAGTAGAAACAGTATTTGTATTATCAATATGTATCCGTGCAATATCCATGGCTGTCGAAAGCGAATTATTTCAGGGGGTCCTCTATAAAGCTAACTTATGTCATTGTTTTATATAACTATATATATATTGTATTATTATTAGCACCGCGTCTTACTACCCGTTCGGGTTATACACACGCTAATGTGCTGGTAGGGCGATTGTGAGATGAAATGGAGGACCTACAGTTTAACGTGGGATCCGAACCACGGTGGAGGGATGGAATTCCTCACATTCACAGGTTGTGATTAATACACGTCTTGTCAGAGGTGAAGGAAGGGTTTGGGCATCAGATAAATCTGTGCCGGGACAGAGGATTGAACCGCGGACCCTCAACACAGAGGTCCGACACCTTACCCCTAGACCGCCAGGTCACCCTATATATTGTATATATTGTAAAACTAAAGACATATCGTAAGTAGGTTGTACAGTGTACATACTTGATACACTTAAAAAACTCATAGTCAAGAAACACAAATCTTATTTTAAATCAAAATCTCATTTTTAAATCTAATTATAAAGTTAGACCAGATAAAAGTTACTGTGTGGTTTATACATGCTCTGTTGTTGGATCGCCATGAAACCTAGAAAACTCTTTTTACATCTGTGTTCCAAAGGTTTTATAATAAACTCGTATTGTATATAATATCTAATATAAAAATGGATGGTTTCGTTTTATGTGGTCTTCAATATTTTGTAACTTTGAAGGTAAAAACCAGCCAAGCCAAACTCTACTCCAAGTTACAAAGGTCACTTTGTGGTATCAAGCACGCGGCTCATAAAACGAATTCACATCTTTTTTTATAAAAAAAAACCAAGCCAATATTAAACAAGAGTTTAAAAAAAACAAAATGGTAAATTTAACTATTTTACAAATAAAACTTTAAAACAAATTCATGTTGGATATGCTAATAAATTATTCGAAATTATCTGATTTTATTAAAATGGGCAATAAAGTTTCATTTCTTGGTGTAATTTAATTCAATTGAGAATGCCACAGTTAAGATTTTCATTTATATTTCAAAGATTTATCTAGATGTGCTCTGGAGTTTAATGAGTCGTTGTATACAATTAAACAGTGTTTAATTACTGGGGTAGCTGGGTGATTTACAATTTTAAGATTATCATGCTTTCTTATAAAGTTAAGTACAGAAAATAATAAATACTTCATAGTAAAATTAATCCATAAAATATAGTATAGTAAAACCCTTTGAGATAAAACGAGACAAGGCACTATGATAATAGGATCCTTGTATTTGGAATAATCTGATTATAAATAGCTTAAAGTAAGCCTAGAGGAAATATTGACATTTGGCTCTGTAGTTCAGGAAACATTTGGAGATAGGCTTAGCCCAACTGACATTTCGAATGGCCATTCTCTGTCCTTGAAATGACGAGGTTGTACAAATAAATGAGGAGATACTTCGTGTTTTAAGAGAAGTCTATTGTTACATCGGTGTGAACTCAGTTGACTGTGAGTATGGGCAGGGAAAATACAACTATCCAATAGAGTTTCCAAACAGTTTTGACGCCCTCAGGAATACCAAATACCATCACAAATTTTAAAATTAAAAATAGGCAGTGTAATAATATTCCTTAGGTACTTAAATACTAAAAAGGGCCTATGTAATGGAACTTCCTAGCAGAAAAATTGGACAACAAGGTATAATGCATGCAATAGTTTTAACAGATTTATCTCAAGAGAATGTAGGCCTATATTGCATACCGACAGTCACTGTGGAACCTGAATACCCTGGTATCCCCCTTATTTTGAGACAGCCCACAAACTGATGGTATTCTCAATTACTATTAATTATTTACAAGGTCAAACCACGGATATGGTTGATATAGTGTTATCCCATTTAAGGTGCGGCAGAAGGGAGCGCAAGTATTTTTACAGTTTTTATAGAGTATACATTTTTGGCAAAAATAAATCAGATATTTCTCCAGTAGCAACATAGAATTTAGTTTTCTGCACATGCTAATATCAACAGATCTTGAATATCTGTCAAGGGTGTCCTGGAATTTTTGTCAAAACTTTTTAAATAAAGAGAAAAAGTTTTGACAAAAATTCCAGGACACCCTTGACAGATATTCAAGATATGTTGATATTAGCATGTGGAGAAAACTAAACTCTATGTTGCTACTGGAGAAGTATTTGATTTATTTTGACCAAAAAAAGTAGTACTATAAAAACTGTGTAATAAACGCTCTCCCTTCTGCCGCACCTTAAGTGCGTCTCCTTTCAGCCCTTCAGCGCCCACGAAACTCTGTCCCGTTTGGGCGCTTGCTCTTACATAGAATTTGAATGATCTCATTTCAGCACCTAGCTTAAAGGTTAAGGTAGAAATACAGAAATAAATATAAAACATATGAAGAAATATGTTTATTATTACATCATAAACTTTATAGTATTTTCTTTTAAATTTTGCTATAAATTACCAAAGAAATGATGCATTTATCTATATAAATAACATTTTATTTTTTTCATAATGTAACATTATTTCTAAAAATTTACTGTCCAGGAATTCATGTTTCGTAAGTCGTCTCTTGGGTTCTTCGTGATGTTGAAGACGAATCTTCCTTGCCTCAACTGCAAGTGCTTCCTATTTTAAAATGTTAATTTACATTTCCTAAATTTGGGTTTTACTTTGGAATTTTTTTTACGAAGGTTATAATAACAGCCTTCAAAACAATTCATTATGCAGTCTCTTTCTGTAGCAATCCCAGTAACTATCATCATCATCCATACAATTCTTCATGAAATAATCGTTGAGAGGAGTGAAGTCCACATCCCCAGGGCATCCAGAATCCATCGCCTTCACAGGAAGGAGTTAAATGGACCAGGGATTAGAATTTCCACAAATGAGCGTGAAACGTTCCATCTCTAGCGTACTTGTCTGTTAATTTACTTTTCTGACAAATGTAGCTTTTGAATATTACGCTAAATACAATTATTAAAATGGAAGTATCACGGCAATATTTGACATTAGGGGTATGTGTTTTTGATACATTTGACTAAAGCAGCTTCACAATCACCTTTACATTTTTTTTGGGCCTGAACAACGGAATTTTCTACTTTTTTAATTAAAGCATTCAAGCGTACTTTTAAGTTATTTTGTTTGGGAGTAGTTCGATGATTACTGGAACTTCATTATTCGATCGATCTGTACTTCCTATATCTACATGGATTATATATAATTGAAAACTGAGAGTATCTTTCTTTGAAGGGTCCATCCCAGATAGAAGTAGACAATTCGCAGAATTATATGCATTTAAACGCAGCGAGAATCAGGATATTTGCAGCAGTTTAATCGTCCACAAGCAAAAAGTTAGAACATTAAAACATTGGCTTCAGGAATGCTGAAATTTGAGCAATCACCCAATATTTTACTACTACACATTGTTTTAGTTTTCTCGCGGCACAAATTAGTGCTCAAATTAGCATACGATGGCACACTTGAAACAAAGTCAAACCCTTTTCCACTCATTTCACGAATAGGAGTATCATTCTCCCTTGCACGATTCTTAGACGCTACCACCAACCTTTTCACATCGAGTCAAGCGAGATACGGTCCACAAGAATGGGTTGGTGAATGAATGACTATAGTCAACAGCAGGTCTATTGTAATATTTCCCTTGCGTCCTGTGTCGTATATTGTTACATACCCACAGTTTAGGGTATTCTTATTTACTTTATTTCTTTTGTATCTAAAATCATAGTAGACGAAGGTAGGTTGAAACGTAATTTAGTAGAATTAAAGGTTTATACACATATAAATTATTCTAACATTATATTTAACATACGAGCTAACGAATTAGCTACTCCTCGAATTAAATACCCGCCAAAAGTTGTTTTACATTGCCACTCCCGGGGTGTTACATACAATAGATGCCCCAGAGAAGGATAAAGGGGACCTTAGATAAGGGGAACAAAGGTAGGTAATAAAGAGGAGGAAACGTAAGTAGACTGTCAGGTGGCTTTTCTACAAGACAAACTGCCACGTAATCCAAATCGAACATCTGGAACATTCGAGGTCAGAATGTGACGTCATCATCCCGTCCTCCTATAACGTTGAGGAACTGCAATTAAGTGGTCCGTTGTTTTGACTCCTCTTCAGCCCAACAGTCAAAAAAATCAACTTTTTGTCGCGAGTGTGCGCTTGGCTCGTCTTTAGGTCAAGTGGTCGTAGAGAGAAGGATTGGATGACGTATATGTTGAGTGAGAACCTAAGTTGATGTTTCCCGTTTAGTAATATTTTTATATTGGTTTGTTCATAGTAGATTAATTAATGCTACACTTTGGTTAATTAATATTATAACTCACCTGTCGTAGACAGGCTCAAAAGTTAGTATTGTATAACCCTTTGTATAAAATATGATTACATATTAACTAAAAGCTGTTTTTCCTCAAACTTAAATCAACTCCAATGAAACTTTTTCTTTCTAAAAAATTATAATTTAGTTTCCTACACGCTCCATTCATCTTTACTTGAAGAATTCTAAAAAATAAAGTTTTGAAATTGATTAAGTGCCCTAACTTAACACCGCAAAAAAAAAAAAAAATGGATTTACTTTATTTTATGAAGTCATAGGAAACTATTTGAAAAACATAAAAAAAAAGTCTGATGGTTGCTGTGAGCTATGTGAATTAATTGGTTTTAGTTTCAAACGAGAATAAAATAAAAAGCGAGTGTACAAAGTGCGGCCACAGCATCACACCACGGTATGTTCCTTGTTACTATTATCCCCAATATATAATTCCATTATCAAACATATTTTGATTTTGAAACATTCATTAGTGTACGTTATGTGGTGGAGGTTTTTTTTGTTTTATTTGTCTGAACGAGTATTTATTCGGTTTACAACTTTAAAATTTTAAAATAATCCATTTGGTAATATACTTTCAAATATATTTCAACTCTTTGGCTAGTAACATAATTGGTAGCTCTGAACGATATTAAACTACCACAATATGTATGGATGGTTAGAATCGGTATATTAATAGTACGGTATATTATATTAGTTTAGATTTGGATGAATACAATATTAACTTATGTATGATATTATATTTACGATTGCATTTTAATTGGGTTGTTAAATTTATTCAACTTAAAAAATTAAGTTAAATGTATATATAATTTTCGGGTTTGGACTCCATTAACTGTCTCAGTTAGCTTAAAACAATTTAAAAATCATAAATAGTGATAATATGGCACGAATAGCTGCACAACCAGTGAAATGAACTCTGACTTGAAGGTGACCTGGTGGTCTGGGGGTAAGGTGTCAGACTTCTGTGTTGGGGATCCTGGGTTCAGTCCTCAGTCCCGGCACACATTTATCTGATTGCCAAACCCTTCCTTCACCTCTGACAAGACGTGTATTAATCAAAACTTGTGAATGTGAGGAATGCCAGGCCTCCACCGTGGTTCGGATCCCACGTTAAACTGTAGGTCCTCCATTTCATCTCACAATCACCCTACCATTACACATTAGCGTAAGTGTGTATAACCCGAATGGGTAGTAAGACGCGGTGCTAATAATAATAATAATCATCAACTAAATTGAAAGCCAGTGATTAAAGCCTAACCAGTGTAACCATTGTCTTTAAAAAACAGTTTGATTTTTTATTTTTATTGCAGGTGAACACTATAGGATTTTCTTGAAATTCTTACTCCTTTCCCTGTGCCTTCAGTTAAATTAGTTTAGTTCTATGACCTCTTTTTCTGTCATTTAAGTGTGTAACTTAAATTTAGTTTTAACCATTTTTGGACAGACAACCGCTTTCATACCTGTCAGGTTTTAGAAATCTCTCATGTTTTCACTCGTTGACTGTACGTATACTCTTATAAACTTAATACAAAATAGTCCTCCTAACTCTTATCCCTTAAGGTGGGGTGCTAGTGAGCGCCAGTTTAGTGCATTAATTTTGCAGTTTTTATAGCATAAACATTTTTTGGCCAAAATAAATAAAAATATTTCTTCTATAGAAACATAGAGTTTAGCTTTCTGCACATGCTAATCTCAACAGTTCTTGAATATCTCTCATGATCATAGCGGCATTTGGTGACAAACTTTTTAAATGCAGAGAAAAAGTTGTCACTAAATTCCAGAACACCCCTGACAGATATTCAAGAACTGTTGAGATTAGCATGTGCGGAAAACTAAACTCTGTTTCTATAGAAGAAATATTTGATTTATTTTGGCCAAATAAATGTTTATGTTATAAAAACTTCGAAAATACTGCCCTAAACTCACGCTCACTAGCACCCCATCTTAAGTGAGAGGTTTAAGGCAGCTGATATCAGGTTCCGTAGCTAAATCACATTAAAAGCAATTGGAGCTAGTACAGAGCCAAACTGTCCTGCGAGTAGCCAACAACCCCGGCCGGCTCTGTTACAGCTTAAGTCGTGAGGCGAAACTAACCTTACACACGTCCAAAACAATTTAGGGGGAAAACAAACATGTCTGGGACCTTCAAGTCACAACACTTACATATTTAGTATTAGGTTAAGTTGTTCCACTGAACTTTCACTATTTTTAGAAGTATTCAGTATTAGTTCGTCTGTAAACTACGAAAGTATGTCGGATTAAGTTCTACGGAGTATACTAGCAGTTCATCTTAAAAATAAATACTAATATTTAGAAGGGGATATGATTTAATGAAGGGGATATGATTTAATGAGGGGGACTGAATATAACTAGCTCATATAGGGATAGGGTGTAATGAGGTGGACTGGATAGAACAAGCTCACGATAGATATAGGGTGTAATGAGGTGGACTGGATAGAACTAGCTCAAGATATAAATAGGGTGTAATGAGGTGGACTGAATAGAACTATCTCACGATAGATATAGGGTGTAATGTGGTGAACTGGATAGAACGAGCCCAAAATAGGAATAGGTGGCTTACTTTTGTAAGTGTGATAATGCACTTTGGCGTTCCTAGTATAATAGAGTAAGTAAGATAATATTATTATCTTAAGCAATATAATATTTCGTTTAGGGAACATTTTACTGTAGGTAATGCCAAATTCGTATTTATTATTATTATTATTATTATTATTATTAGGTAAGTACAAAATCATGATTAAAATGTCAATATTTTCGTACATAAAACACACAAAAAAACACGATATTTGGAAACATAATTGCTGGTTATTCTTTCTATACCTCAGCCCAAATTCTTGTCTTATTTTCCGGCTACGGGAAAGTATAGGTTTGAATCCCAGCCAAATGAACCTATAGTTTTCCATTCTCTCTTCTCACCAATCCTTGTCCATTTGTTCCCAATCCTACCCTTGACATGTTACCTCATCTCAGATTATCCTCAGATAGCCCGGAAGACACGAAAGACCCGGAGGCTCCGGGTAGGAATATATACACGAGCTAAAAAAAAACCCCACACGAGTATTTATTAAGAGTACCTTGTGCCTAACTTTAGGGCGAGTTTATTTTAATTTATGACTGTAAACGTTCCTATACCAAGTATTTGTTTAACTGCCTTAAGGTGAATTCTGGCCCTGAATAGAGAGTCCTTTAAATTGGAACGTCGTAAACGACATTAGCATGAGATCATAAACATTATAGCCCATAGTTAAACACATAAAAATGTCCCCTCCCCATTTACCCCTTCATGCTGTTTGAATGAATTTCCGTGCCATAACTTACAAACTACCCCACGTAGTCTAAAACAAACAACTAACGATATTATAGGAATTATACGTTTGACAAAATTATTTATGACCCTCACTACTTTGCTAATAATTGTACGTTTGTAAAATAATAAATTACTTCTACGCAGTTTTTTTTTGGTGAAAACAGACCCTCAGTCCATTTTGTTACAAATTGGCAGTGCAGGATCATAAGTTATATATGAAGGGTATAATCGTGTTTGGTTTAAAGTAAGACCTCGTCTAGGGTTGGAAACCATTACTTCCTAATTCTGGCAAACGGTTCGCATAATATTATCATATATATTTATTCATGGTCATCATTCTCAAATTATAGTAAGAGAGGGACCAGAATTGGCATTAATACTTGCGGTGATATTCATATATTTTTGTTAGCAAACAATGGTTTAAATTTATTGAGAATAAAATAAAAAGTAAACCGTAGTGAAACTATTGTAGTTATTAATATAAATATGCGTTGGTGCTTTAAACTTCCTATTGAATTTATAGCCTAGCTTAGATAGAATAAATATTATTATGTATTTTACCGAACATTATAAACTATTAATGCATAATCTCTTTATACCAAACAATTTCAAGACTTATTATTTGTAACTTTTAATATGCATGCATAACATTTCATTTATTATATCACATAACATATATGTAATTAACGCAAGCTTCATTAAATTCATTGTAAATATTAAATTAAATACTTTTATTTTACTTTTAGTTTATATTATTTATATTTAAATATGAGCAATTA
Source organism: Timema genevievae (assembly GCA_902155825.1). Lineage (NCBI taxonomy): Eukaryota > Metazoa > Arthropoda > Insecta > Phasmatodea > Timematidae > Timema > Timema genevievae. Next base: position 46,506 of record CABFWO010002467.1, read on the forward strand.
TTAAAACTCTAATAACCAAAGAGTTTTATTTATTATAAAATATTTGTAAAAATATTTCCCTGCTTTAGAGAAACGTAGTATGAAACCTTAATGCACTAAAACACACACAGCCCACACGCACACAAATAGCAACATTAAAAGAACATTGAAAAGAGAGCGCGTAAATAAATAAACTTTCAATATAGAGTCTGTGAAACGCGTACGATAGGTTTTACAGAGAATTATCACTTTGTTTTCGCGGCTTTTCTTTTTTGTGTCTTTTTTTTTTTTCCTAAACGAAGCGAAAGCTTATCCATCAGGTGCTGGATCTAATCGGCCTCTGCCTTTTACTCTATCTATCTTTCTCTTACACAACCTTACACACATGCTTTTATCTCTCTCACTCTGTCTCACTCTGTCTCTCTCTCTCTCACACACACACATACACACACAATACATGATTTTGGTATGCTTGAAAAGGTAGACTAGTGAAGTAGATTTGCGATTAGACAAAGTTTAAAAAAATACAAAACACATCACAAACACAAAAACAAGTGAAATTTTGTAGAATACAAGCAAAAAAAAAAACTATTTTTGTTTTGTTTTAATGGATTCCTATTAATAATACTAAACACATAGATTTTACCAAATTATCTTCGATTTTTGAATAAAAAATACGTTAACAAATATTATATTAATTTAAAAAGTTTCTATTCAGCTACTGCTGTTCTCATCACAAATATTCAACAACTGTTGATATGAAAATATGTAGAAAACTACTAAACGGGTCTATTGAAACCATATTTTATTTATTTTGGATTAAATAGGCTTTTTTTTAAAAAAAACTGTAAAAATATTAACGACTGATGCTTCCTCCTCCTCGCCACAAGGTCAGGCACCTGCAAAGCAGCGTGTTCTGCGGGTAACATAACAACGGCATTTTCACCTTCTTAATCGGGAAGAGATCTTTAGATGACCTTTTATTAAAATGGAGCACACTAAGGAAGAAAAGTGGTGGGTATGGGGGTCTAGAGAATGAAAAGATGGAGCTAAGATGATTGCCAGTAAAGAATCTTACGTGATGGTCTAAAATAACATTTACCCCTCTCTCAAACTACTCCCCTCTCAACACCCACACCAAAAACACAACAACCTTGAACCCTTCCTAGTCCGCTTCCAAACAAAACTCGTCATCTTGATGATGATTATAATTTAGAACACTCGTTTATTTAATCCAGGCCGTGATAAGCGAATCTAGACCTTACGAGCGTCATATAGTTGAGGTCCTTTCATCTAGTATGTAAGTTACGTGACCAGATAATGACGGTACATTAACGACAAATATCTGAGGACACATTTAGGGGTTGAAACTCTCTGAATGCACACTGCCTGGTATCAAACCCCTAACTCTTGAGTTAAGAGTCGACGTACGTACAACTAGCTCCACCGGCCTCACAACTGTCGGGAATGAGCTCTTTATTTTGATGGTAAGTTAGTTCATTTTCCCCTCCGTCTTAATACCTGTTCGGACGGGTGTTGCCGAGGTGCGCAGACAGTCATAAATAGGATTTCTAAGTGCACACGGTTTGTTTCGTGAGGTCAGAAAAGGATGTCTACGTGCTCACCCCTTTTGACACCCCTTTTGACTTCAACCAGCCAGCATGAGCTTGGAGGGTAAGTAAACAAGCAACCCCCTCTCCTGAGGAATACCTCCCCCAAACCCTGGTATTAATAACAGGTAGCTATGGTTAGGTTAGGTTAGGTTAAGCTAGGTTAGCTAAGGTTAGGTTAGGTTTAGTTAGGTTAGGTTAAGCTGAAATTTGAATCACAGGAGATAAAAATAAAGTATTTCTTTAGCACAGAATGAGTAGCTGGGTCCCTCCAGTTGGTTTATATTACCACTCTGTTAGACGAAACACCTGTCGCTCCTACATTTTACCTGTGTTATGTGTTATGTAAATAACAACAAAGGATTAGGTAGGGAGTCAGCCATGATCTCCGGTCCTCCGTCTGTGTACTTCAGCAACCCTTAGGTATGTCCAGGGTAGACCCTTCAACATTCCTTTGACCGTCTGTGCACTTAGGTGTTTGGACTGTAACCATTTTAATTACGCTAATAGGTTAGGAATGAGTAAGGTTAAAATTGGAAAATATGTTTGGCAATTTGCAGGGAGGGGATAGTGAGAAACCTCTCTCAGTACGTCCAGTCAGGATTCTAACCTTGAGCTCCAAGGTGTGACCGAGGTACAACGTAGCTGAGAGTAATAAATAAACCCTAATTAGTGTAAATAACCTTATTAGAGAAATGTGTTTTTTTTATAGTGCTACCAACTTCCACGCTTCCCCTCTCATCCCCTTCAACCCCTAAAAAAGTAAAATAATGTAACGCGCGGTTTTATATCAGTGTGTCCATTAGTCCTCATACAACAGGAGCCCTTGTCCTCTTTGTGTTGGGGGTAATTTATCATGTCACCGTTGGCAGGCCTGCCTCGATGGATGGAACTAGCAAGGATGGATGTCGGCTAACACTCTCATGCTGCCAACATGATAAAATATACATACATACATACATACATACATACATACATACATACATACATACATACATACATACATACATACATACATACATACAATACGTAAATGACCTTACTCAATATAAAATATAAAGCTCACAGAGACAGTGGTGTCGCTAAAGAGGAAATGTTATTCCATTTTATAAGATAAAATGTTTTATAATGGATGAGGATAGTAAATTTACTTAGTAGTTGTTCCCTAGCATTAGTGTGGAGGGAGGATGGAAAAAGGGACATAAATAATTATTCGTGCTTTAACCCTCCCCCTACCCATGTATTCGTCTGAGATTCGAACTCGAACATCCACATAAAAATAGACTTAAAGTAAAGGGCGCTTCTAGCGTCTTAGACTTTCTGGCCACCGTTGCAGGTATAAGAGGGAATATAAGCATATTTCATAACCATAAAATAACGTTCCGCATATCCATTTCGGTGGTAGTGCGGACCAAACGTCCGGTTCATCTAATCTGGTTTTCTATGTTTGCTGCAATTATCTCGGCTCGTCTTCACACGAGGTCCCCGAATTTATTTTTTGTCCACAGCGGTAATTGAATCCCAGACTCCCAGGCTCTTCACATCCCCTAACAACTCCAGTTTTTACCTTGTAGCATAATTAAATAACATTAATTAGTCTCATGGACCAAGTTTTCGAAACTAATTACTGTTTCTGAAAACTAAGAATACCGAAAGGGTTTGGGGAAATGAATACAGGCTAAAAATTATATTATCATTATTATTATTGTTGTTTTACTCTGTTGGAGAGCATTAGAAAGATTCCTTATAAATACAACTTATTGAAGAGCATTACAAAGATGCCTTATAGATACAACCTGTTGGAGAGCATTACAAAGATGCCTTATAAATACAACCTGTTGGAGAGCATTAGAAAGATTCCTTATAAATACAACTTATTGAAGAGCATTACAAAGATGCCTTATAGATACAACTTGCTGGAGAGCATTACAAAGATGCCTTATAGATACAACTTGCTGGAGAGAATTACAAAGATGACTTATAGATACAACCTGTTGGAGAGCATTAGAAAGATGCCTTATAAATACAACCTGTTGGAGAGCATTAGAAAGATGCCTTATAAATACAACCTGTTGGAGAGCATTACAAAGATGCCTTATAGATAAACCTGCTGGAGAGCATTACAAAGATGCCTTATAAATACAACCTGCTGGAGAGTATTACAAAGATGCCTTATAAATACAACCTGTTGGAGAGCATTACAAAGATGCATTATAGATACAACCTGTTGGAGAGCATTACAAAGATGCCTTATAGATACAACCTGTTGGAGAGCATTACAAAGATGCCTTATAGATACAACCTGCTGGAGAGTATTACAAAGATGCCTTATAGATATAGCCTGTTGGAGGGCACTACAAAGATGGAGATCAACACGGGAAAGAGAGTCTTTATTAACATAACTTTCACTCCACACGTAGTCTACTTAGTCACTCTTGCACTAAACCAGACTGCCGATAAAAGAGAGATCGGGGTTTCAATCCGGGTATAATGAGGAGGATTATCCTAAATGGTTACCTACTTTCCTATACACGCAAATTATGGTACATTATTCTAAAGTATGTCTTATTCATTCCTAGCTCATTAGTGTGGATAGGTGGATAGCCAGAACGGGTAGTAAGACGTGGTAGATAAGTTTCAACCCTTTTTGCTGATCCATTAGTTTCTCCTCTACCTTACGCAGTCATGCCCTTTCTCTTCTCAGATATCCCGTATTTTACTCTATGAAGCTAATGAGTATTGGTTAACTTGTGTCAACCCGTCTTTAGTAAAAAAACATATAGATAGTTAAAATTTACATTAGCTTTCGGATAAAATTAGTAATTGTATTCTTAAATATCATATTAATAAAGTAAAAAAAAAAGACATCTGGATATAGGGATAGAGCTTAGTACTCTTGATTTGGAGCTTCAATGCTCTATCGCTGATCAATCCAAGATTTTACCCGTGCTAGGTCATTCCTCACTCTTAGTTTATGGCAAAGTCTGTGATGGATGTGTTGATACCACATGCACCAGCGACTCTAGAGTGGCTTTATGATGACGTTGGTACAATGGAAGCGAATAGCATGGAAGAAAGTTAGAACTTGTACGATTAATTGTACAACTACTAGAAGTTTTGGCAGATGGAAACAATATTTTAGGTTATGGATGTAGCTACATCAAGCATCATATTAACCAGATATTTACTAATTGAATCGCAACACTTGACTCTAACAACGGACCCTAGACTTAGGGTTGACCGCTCTGTCCACTAAGCCAAGGGAACACCATCATTAACTATTTATCGACTATTTCACATATTTTAGTCTCCAGGTCAAAGATATTTGAAATATCGAGTAACTTGTTCACGTATTTTATTCCGACGCTCTTCCTTGGGTAGAAACTGCTGTTGAAAAGAGTTGAGCCGCTTTAACCTGATCAAAACATGAGTTTAGATTTTATGAGGTTGATTTTCCATATTGGGGAATTATTCTCATTGATTATCTAGTACCCTCTTTAGGGAGAGTGGGGGAATATGCCGCATATAAAGGGAAATTATTTATAATTCATTTACTGTATTACATATTAAGATCAAATTTAAAGTAGATATTGTCACATATTATTACACTACTATAAATCCACATAGCTGACTCACTCACTCACTCACTGATATTATGTTTACCCACTTACAGATGAGCTAGAAACTTGAAATTTAGCAAACTTATAGCTTCTAGCCTGTCACCAACGGGAAAATTCTAAAAAGTTAAAAATTTTAATTTTTAGCACCCGAAAAAAATTCAAAATGGTAGAGCAACTTTAAAGTCGGTGTTGTATGTACAATACAATACCGGTAACTTTTAAGTTGTTACGTTCAAAACAACGCTGGAATTACATTAGCTTACATCCACTTGCAAATAAAACTCACCGGAGGTTTGGGGGCGGAGCCCCCAACGAGCAAAGCGAGTATTAGCTATAAAATTACAATTTATTACAACCTTTGCATTTTTACATTCCATGTAAGATGATTAAAAACAAATGTATTCACTTGCGTCAATTTACCCTACTTGGAAGGTTAAATGGCATATAGGTTGAGTGAAAATGAAACACATTTTTAAATCTAGCTTTTTTAATATTTGAGTAAGTATCTTATCTAACAAATGCTATAAGACAACATAATTAAACAATAGCTGTAAACAAGAATGAAGAACAAACTGATGAAAAATCCATATAAAAAGCATAAAATACAATAAACTGACAATTAAATTAATGTTCTTCACATTTTCACTTTTATAAAATATTCTATTAGCATTTCAATAAACTTATTTAATAATGACGGAGCCTGGTGGTCTAGAGGTAAGGTGTCGATCTTCTGTGCTGGGGGTCCGGGGTTCAATCCTTGGTCCTGGTATATATTTATCTGATTGCCAAACCCTTTCTTCACCTCTGACAAGACGTGTATTAATCACAACTTGTGAATGTGAGGAATGCCAGGCCTCCCCCGTGGTTCGGATCCCACGTTAAAGTGTAGGTCCTCCATTTCATCTCACAATCACCCTACCATTACACATTAAGTGCGTATAACCCGAACGGGTAGTAAGACGCGGTGCTAATAATAATAATAATAATAATAATAATAATAATGATAATAATGATGGTTACAGTTTTTTAAACACATATCACACGTGTAGCTATCCTGGCTGTCTCAACGACTACATCCCAAATGACTCCACATTGAACAATTACACATCATTAACATACTTCATCTTATTTGCCAAACTCACTACAAGTCAAACAAACTTCCTTGTCAAATCCTCCCAAATTCTCACATGTATATATTAATGTCACATGTGTATATTGTTGCCACATGTATATATTATTGTCACGTGTGTATCCAATTGTCACATGTGTAATATAGTTGTCACATGTATATATTAATGTCACATGTGTATATTTTTGCCACATGTATATATTAATGTCACATTTGTATATTGTTGCCACATGTATATATTATTGTCACGTGTGTATATAATTGTCACATGTGTATATTATTATCATATGTGTAGTAAGTGTAGACTTAGGTTAATTCATTGAGTACCCAGGTCATTCAGTTATTTACATTATAAAAGGCTTATCTCGCGCGTTGTGTGACACAGTCGGTCCAGAATAAAGCAGCTAACCCCTCTCCCCTCACTTACCCTGCCATCAGACGCAGTCTTCAAATTAAAGGCCAATATTTCCATAGCCGGAACAGCTTACCTTGGGGGGGGGGAACACCCCCCCTCACCCCCAACATCTTTTCTCTTTTCTGTATTTAGCAGCGATGACGTTGCCGGAGAAATCCTCTAATTAAGCTCCATGGAAACCTCACAAGTGCGCTAATTAAATTACAGACCTCTCGACCCGATCACAGAAAAATTGCCCCTACCCTTATTTCCACCCTCTCCTACCACCAAGTCAGGGGGTGAATGTGGTAGATAGTTTGTTTTGTTGAAGTGTTTAGACCCTCTCCAGGTTTAGACGCACATAAACTCTCCTATCCGATGTCCCCGGAGTAGGTAGGTAGGTAGGTAGGTCCCTTCCTTGCCTGCAGTACCACTCCTCACACCTCTATGACGCACATAAACTCTCCTATCCGATGTCCCCGGAGTAGGTAGGTAGGTCCCCTACTTGCCTGCAGTACACCTCCTCACACCTCTATGACGCACATGAACTCTCCTATCCGATGTCCCCGGAGTAGGTAGGTAGGTCCCCTACCTTGCCTGAAGTACCACTCCTCACACCTCTATGACGCACATAAACTCTCCTATCCGATGTCCCCGGAGTACGAAGGTAGGTCCCCTCCTTGCCTGCAGTACCACTCCTCACAGCTCTATAACCTACAGCCTCTCTTATCATGTAAAACAATACCCAGACACCCAATTAAACAAAATTATTATTATTTAAGCCATTTTGGAGAGATTTAGTATTTTTTATAAATTAGTCATTTGTAATTTATCTTTAGTTTTCGTGTTAGTATAAAAATCACAATTTTGATTCAGCATATTACCTAATATCATCTGAATATTAAGTTTGAATGAAAATCCACGGTCCCTTTTATCCCAGGATATAGATAGACAGGCAGACATGGATATATACCGATATGGGTAAATACAGACATACATGGGTACATACAGACATACATGGGTACATATATACATTGATACAGACATGGGTACATACGTACATACATACATACATATATACATAAATACATATACATATATACATACATATATGCATAGTTGTAGAACCTACTTTTTTATTTTGGGGCACACAAAACTTCAAGATACATCATTATATAAAAGTAATAAAGTTCACGATCATAATATATTCTCTATATTATAAAATAGAGAAATTACTACCAGCATTTTAAACATTGTCAACATAAATGAATATTATTGTTTTTTTATTACATATTTAAAGTATTCAAATCATACATTTTATTTTTATGCGTCTGAAGCTGTGTTTTATTAAAGTTCGATGGCTTAGTAAACAATAGCGCAACCCAATAATCAACCAACAACCTCCTAATTTAAACGACATCTGATGAAATAACATTTCGATTGAATGGATCAAAGAAGAATTGGAGGCTGAGAGAAAAAAAATTAAATCAGTACATTTTTATATTTCAACATTGATTTAATTCACCGTCATGTGTTTTCTCAAAGCGAAATGAATAATTTAGAATCTCATTCATACCCAGTCATAAACAAACAGACGCTCTAAATAATTCAACATCCATAAATATCTAAAAACAAACAGAAAAAAACCCACTAGGTCCCTGTTTGTGAACTATGCGTGAAATAAAAATATAGATTACACCCATAAATAGTTTTCATGATAACAAATAAAGCGAAAAGAGCAAAAATATCAAATCATTGAAAATGATTTTTTTTCTCGATTCTTCTAAAGGTGATCTATAACTGGACTTATCCGCTCATTTTAATATTTTTATTTCAATCATGAAATAATATCAGTTGCAAGATATGAGATAATAAAACGTTATCTCATAATTTATAGTGATGGTATCTAAAGCTAGTAGGCGAGAACATTCTAAAACATATTTTAACAGCTCTGTACATACTCGACGCCCAAACACGGTTAAATAGTTCATCTCCCAGGCGATTAACCGGGATATTCAATGAACGATTACGCACGAACAGCTGTTTTACGGCGTACTTTATTTGACAACAACGAAATTGGGATAAGTAAAATAGTTTGTATTTTTATTTTAAAATAAATATGTTATGTGTTTTGTAATTGTTGTGATCCAAGAGGTGACTAACATATCCAACCGGATATGCTCAATATACAGAATGCTCGGATACAGAAACGAACCTAGGAGTAAGGGTATGGCCAGACTGGGCGAGCGACTAAAATACAACATTGGTTGTAATGAGAGGTGGCCAGACTGGAGCGAGCGAGCGACAAAGCACGCGTGCTTGAAAGATAGAACTGGTTCTATTTTTCAAGCGCGCGCGCTCGAGCCGGAACAGTCTAATTTACAGGCGCTGGGCAATATTATTGTATGTTGGTTCATTGAGTGCTAGGAAAACTTCTCATTTTAACATTTTTATTACTATCGATAGGTTTAGCACACTTGCTAATAACGGCCTAATTTAATTGGTAAGCTCATAAACTATATAAATATAGGCTATATGTAAAACTGATATGTTAAAATACTTCAATATTATATTCAAAGTAGGTCTTTACAAATAATAATCACCATTGGCGTGGAGAGAGGATGGGAAAACCACAACAATAAATCACTTGTCCAAAACCACCCTCAGTTCACTGAGCCAAGATTCGAACCTTGGCCTCCTCGTCAACAACTATCGAGAGCTATCTACCAATCTCGCGCTCACTCGATTGTCAGTCTTATTGAGAGTCATAGGAAGGCTCACATTGGCGTTCTTTGTCTTGAAACCATGGCCATATTTTTGCGAGTATGGACTTTTCAGATAAAATATTCCAATTATTTCTATTGTAAAATAATTAGAAACATTCTTGTACTTTTTGTCCGAGTATTTGAATGCGTATGTATAGTTTATTCCGTCGACAATATTTGGCTCACAATATCCAGTATATTTTCAACATTTGATTTGTTTTACTCATCCACCAAATAAAGATTACAAAACTATCCATGGAAGGGGGTCGCGAGACGTTGGTTTCCAACCAAGTTATCATATATTCTGTTCCCGACCCTTTTCCAAACCTTGCCCCTTTGTGTGGGCTATAAAATAAATTTATGCTCATTTTCTACTGTTTGCTTGATATCTATCTGTGGTTACCCACCCACCATTTTGTTTTATATACGATCCCAGTTTGTTTCCAATCTTTCTCACCAGGGATATATCCTAACACACAATTTCTTTATTTGAAAAAAAAAAATACCCCGCGAATTTGTAAAAAATAAAAAAATAAAATAAAATAGTCACAACGTGTTGTTGTCGTAGGATTAGTGAAGATTTATCTCACCGTAAGAATGTGTTGTTCTATATATATATATTTTTTTGTTCCGTTCTTTTTCCACGAGATAAGTTGTGTGCCCTGTAAGGTTTCTTTGTTTCCTGAGGATTGGTTTCCTAGCAAACAGCGACACTCCGTGCTACTTACAAACGGAGAAACGAAAAAAGGAAACAGTTTTTAAAAAAAAAGTCAAGAGAAAATAAATAAAAGACCCCAGTTGAAAATGTTTTTGGTTGTTTGACAAGTGAAGTGTTAAAGTAAGTGTCCTACATGTGACGTAGTGAAGAGTCAAGCTAGCTTTTATTCGGCGAGTTTTAAATATATAAATTAATATAAAACAAAAACCATCAATTCTTAAATAATACTAAAAAAAATAGTCTTATATCGTAACAATTAAAAACCTAAGTAATAATTCTTTGTAAACATATTAAAAAATTGTCCACAGCTCAATCTATTTGGTTTATTCACGAAAATGTCCGGTTGGAATCTTCCTATCAGGATGTAGATAAATAAAGTCCATCGAAACGTAACTTAATGTCTATTTAGAAAAGGAAACAAGATAAGGTTAATATTAAAAATACAAGTTAATGCTGTACAGGCGCTAATAGAAGAGCGAGTGTGTATACACGTCAGTGGAACAGGGGAAGCGTTATCAGAAGAACCATTCATTTTATTTCCTCTCGTTCTATTCCTTACGTTGTCCTTACGCAAGTGTGTCATTGGTTAGAGTGCTTGAGTGCATCAACACAAGATGCAACCCACTTTGCAAAATTGCTTCCAATTTTCCCAGCAGGCAAAGCGGTGGCTGGAGAATGTGGAGAACGGAAGCTAAATCTGGTAACCTTTAGATTTTTTGTTGCTTTTTTTTTTTAGTGACTCACCTAAATCTGTGGCCACGTGGTCTAGTTCATCTTTGTAACAAGTAACTGGGTTTAAAGGCATTATTCCTGCAATTTTAAAGTAGGGTACGCCACGTGGCCTAAAGATATGTGTTTTAATATCGAATTTATAAACGTTTTATTTGTTGCTTACGTTGGTTTAACTTTCATCTTATTCTTTGTTTATCAATGCCTGGATTTGGAACAACCTTTAGAATTTTAGAATCTTTTAAATTTTAAATCGAGGTATCCACGGTTGTTCGTGAAAATAAAAGGAAAAGAGGATTTTGCTGCCTCAAGAAAACCTAATAATAATAATAATAATAATAATAATAATAATAATAATAATAATAATAATAATAATAATAATAATAATAATAATAATAATTAATAATAATAATATTAATAATAATATAATATAAAAAATAATATAATATAATAATAATAAAATAATAATAATAATGGGTTTATTTACCCATCCACGGTAAAAATATATCTCAAGAGAAAGCCCCAGGTTTTATGTCCAGCCTGGTCAAATTGGTTCGCCATTTTTCTTCTAAATTTACAAAATATCTTCAAATTAATTAATCAGGTACATGCTATACATAGATTTCAAGTTATCACAAGATGAAACTGACATTCTCGATTTTTGCATCTATAATCATCTTTCACTACCGACCTATTTTGAATTTTTAAATATGGTTTTGTTTTATTTTATTACTTAAAAGTGGTATTGTTAGAATGGTTTCTCTAATAAATCCATTCTAAGTGCCGGGTGGCAATATTGTTATATATTTAAGGTAATATTTGTAAACAGCAGATTTGTATTTTAAGTGCATACTCACAAGGTAGTATCTATTTTATTTTTTTAAGGGAAATAATACGAAAATCAACAAACACTATGTTCTTATTTATTTATTGTTAACTTTGGCAATACATTCTTTATTTGGTTTTGTCATCATTCCTATTTTTTTATGAAGTCTTAATAAGTTTGACAACAATGCTAGATGTCGTCGGGGAGGACAACTGGTCATGAACCGCCGACCCATCGAGGAGGTTTATGCAGGTAATACCAATATCTATAGAGCTACCCACAAGTCCCGATTTTAAGATTCACATTTATATTACTAACCACATTATATTTTAAACACATATGTGTATTATTCTATTGTCACATCTTCCAGCTCTTCTAGTGTGGTTTTCCGGGGAAATCGGGGCCAGAAAACCTGCCCCTAAATTATTTCCCCATCTTTCTTTCCGATTATATGAGTGAATACATTCCTTCTAAATTCTACCGGCCCCATACCCTGCCCGTCAGTGCAATTAGACGCGTGTACCCCGGATGGGTGGTAAGACGAGTTACACTATACAGCGACATCAGATAAACTCTTATAACGTATCAAACCATCTTTACTTCCTCATATTAATAATAATAGCACCGCGTCTTACTACCCGTTCGGGTTATACGCTTAAGTACTAATTACACTAATGGATTAGGAATTGGGAAGGTTGAATTTAAAAGGAAGTGAACCCGCATTTGCGTGGAGGGATAGTGGAAAACCATTTAGGAAAAAACCCCTCCAGTTCACCCGACCGAGATTCGAACCTCGATCTCCCCGTCCTCTGTGGTCTAGCCCAACATGACTGGCGCGTTAGCTAACTACGCCACCGAGGTGGGTTTCCTCAAATTAAAACATCAGTGTTAGACATTAATAAATTTGGTTAAAATGTACTTGAATACATCGTAAGCTTGGATCACGCTGCAATCACACAAACCCTCTCACATACTCTATTATAGCTTGGAATATAATTCTCAAAAATAAGGTAGTTTTAAACTAACATAATTATTTTTTTAATTTGTAAAAATAAAAATATAATCGTAACCATAATCAAAAACCATTTCTAGACATCCATTTTGAACTAAATATTCAATGCGATTTTCGAAAAATTTAAAATTTAAAAAAACATGTCACAAGTAAAATACATTTAAATTAATTTATTTTTGAAATATAATTATTAATTATTACTTAAAATGCAAAATACAACACAGATATCAATTCTGAATAAAAAAGGTTATATCTATTTAAAAAGATTGTTGAAAAATTAATCATGAAAGTACTGTGACTTTTTTTTTCCAATGAAAAATATACACAATTATAAAAATTGTGGACATATTTACCAGATATCCATTTTAAACAACATTATTAGATACATATAAAAAAGCTGGAATTAACAAAAAAACACTTATTAATATCCTTAATGTAAGGGCTAGAGTCAAAATGATAATAAATCCTGAATTATAACCATATAATATCTAAATAATAAGTTTGAACCAAACCCATCAAACCATTTCAAATCTGTGGCCAGGGACAAACAGACAGACAGACAGAGAGGGAATGATAAAATATCAGGACCTATCATACAATATCAGGACCTATCATACAATGTCGGGACCTATGATACAATGTCAGGATCTATCATACAATGTCAGGACCTATCATACAATGTCAGGACATATCATACAATGTCAGGACGTATCATACAATGTCAGGACGTATCATACAATGTCAGGACCTATGATACAATGTCAGGACCTATCATACAATATCAGGACCTATCATACAATATCAGATTCTATCATACAATATCAGGACCTGTGATACAATATCAGGACCTATCATACAATGTCAGGACCTATCGTACAATGTTAGGATCTATCATAAAATGTCAGGACCTATCATACAATGTCAGGACCTATCATAATCTCGAGGTTGAAAATGTTCGTGATAGCAATACTCTCTCTTTATGAGAAAGTAAAAACAATGAAAAGTTACAATGAGTATAACACCCAATATGTGAAGAATGACGGGCTCTATAGTGCATAAAAACAGAGTATATTACAAATTTAATTTTAAAAGGTTTTATCTCATTCTACTATAATTAAGTAGATTATTTAATTTTGAGACTGGAAGAGCGCATATGATGGTCACTAACCTCATTCCATTAAGAGTAAACTTGTTTTAGAAAATAAAATATTATTACAACTTCATCTACGTGCACCTGGTACCCAACCTAGTGGTCCTTGGTTTGATTCCCGGCTGGTACCTTGGGTATTTTCTCCCCAAAGTGGAGCGACCCCAACGGTTACCAGGGTCTGGTTAGTTAGGCTTAAGTTAGTTTGTAAGTGTTTCCACTGGTTCCACACACTCATACTCATTATCACCCTCATACTCACTATCACCCTCATACTCACTATCACCCTCATACTCGCTATCACCACCACCTCATCTCATCGGGACATGTAAAGAGCCTCCAAGAAAATGATATACTATTAGTACATTCGGTCATCCCCTGAACAACGGTACATTAGTACAGTAGTACATTAGTACAGGCTAATCTTTCCACAAACTGGGCTACGAGTGATGTAGCATACACACGGATATAATAATATATTCATACATCTACTTTGTAATAAGATTCAAACAAAATCTAACCTCACCTTTTATATTATGCCCTAAAATAAGATTAGTTTAATAGAACGATGTTTTGGTTCTACGTGGCCACTTCTCTTTTTAAATATACAAATACTTTTTTGAACTTTATTAAAAAAACATAAAATTAAAAAATTAAATTTGCTTTGAAGTGAAACTCGTAATCCGGCTGTGTTTAAACGGACGAGTATGTAGAGTTATAGAGGAGGGGGTAAATTGATTGGCAACGTAGGGTGCCCCATTCGACCCTCCTAACAGACAGACGGATACATCCTCTACATTTTCTCACACTGTTTACTCGACCCCACGTGACAATTGGAACATTAATTACCAGTTCGATTAGTAGGAGTGTGTGTGTGTGTGTGGGGGGGGGG
>CABFWO010002467.1:71827-120711 GCA_902155825.1 Timema genevievae
GGAGGCAGCCTGCAGAGATGTGCCAAGGAGTACATTGCCTGGCCCACAGGGAGGCAGCCTGCAGAGATGTGCCAAGGAGTACATTGCCTGGCCCACAGGGAGGCAGCCTGCAGAGATGTGCCAAGGAGTACATTGCCTGGCCCACATGAAGGCAGCCTGCAGTGATGTTGTGCGAGTGTATGCGAGGCTGGCAGACAGGACTTTAGTTCCTACAATCCTCCATAGAGAGCATCCGGGCTGTTGGGACCACCATGAAGGAAGGCTTAAACCACCAGTTAACCTTCGTGTCAAATTTTTTCTAAACTATAAACGTAACCTTTTAGGTGGTCAAATCGCCTAAGGCGTTACTCCCGCAATAGACTGGACTGCCGATGTCAGCGATATTGAGATTATAATCTCGGTCAGGTGTAATGAGAGGGATTTTTCTTCTAAATAGTTTCCCAGTTGGTCTCCAAGCAAATTATGGTACATTTTACTTACTAATTCTTCTCATCCTCAGCTCAATAGCGTAACTATACAAATAGCTCGAACGAGTAGTAAGACAAAATGTATCATAAAACAAACAAAATAGCTAAAACGGTTGAAACAGTTTTACATTATCTTGAAGATCACAAATAAATCACTTCATATATAAATTCCTTTATTTATATTTCGCTCTTTCTCTCTTCCTGTATATTTTTCTCTCTGTCACTTCGCTGAACCTGAATAGCGATCAAGGGGACTCGAACCCCACCCACCACACTAATCAGAATACATCCCACCACGAGGATTAACCTGGCCACTAGTTTAATAAGCTGCTAATGAAGCAGAGCCCTAGTTTTCTGAAGGTTCCCGTATCATGGTTCCACTAACTAGCAGCTCCGAAAAGCCGGTTCCGTCGCTAGAGGGAGCGTCTTTACTTCCGTGAGTCCTTAATTGTTAAATCTACTCCGACTGCCGTCGTCTCACAAAGGGCTTCCGTCGTCTTAGGGTCCTTCTGCCCCCCCCCCCCTCGTCCTCCATCCTCAGACGCGGGGGATGTTTGTGATGTCCAATTAGATTAAGTTGCGCCGCTGTGTCCTTCCATCTTCATTAGTCGGGATAGCGCGAGACACGAACGTGGACCACTCTCATTTGGGAACAGGCCGTACTCCGTCCCGTGATCTAGTCCAATTTTTTTTTTAAATTACCACTATATGGACTTTCTTTTAAGAAAATGTTTAGTTAGTAGCTAAACCACCTGGAGTCCTAAAATATGTTCGAGATTTGAGGATTAGAAAATAATTACGATCAAAAATTCATTAAAAGTAAAACAATATATTTTTTTATATTTAATCAATTATTTTTAGCTAATAAAAGTGTTTAATCATATATATTAGAGGAAAAATCCCTCTAAATCAAACCCTGGAATAATAATTTACCATTAACCGTTTGCAAATGAACGTAATAACGCAACAAAATGCTAACATTATAATATTTATCGCAATTTAAAAGTTAATGTGGCAAAAAATATTGAGACGAGGAGGAAATAAAATGAACCCATATGGAAGTCGAAGCTGTGGTCAGGTGGACAAAGGTGTTAGTCTCTTCTTGCCTGGTTTGATGGTAACAAAGAGGATGGTTCGAATCCAGGATGGGTGTAATTAGCGTTGTTTATTTTCTTTAATGGTTTATTGCACTCACCCTCAACGAAAATTAGCGTACAGCTCTAAATTATACTTTATCCTCCCTGCCTCATTAGTATAAAGGTGCAGATATTAGGTTGGGTGGTAAGATGCAATGCATGTATGAATCTAATATCTGAGAAAACAAGAGGATGTGCCAGATACCTCCTAGAACGTTTTTGGAGCAGACTGTATTGATGCAAAGAACTTTTTAAAGTCCTTTTAAATGTCCCTCCAACTTAACGATTTTACGCCATTGATATAATATCTTAAGTTCAAGCACACCATAGTTCAGTTTTGAGGAACAACTTTTTTTTAAACGTTTAATATAAGCTAACTAGTAATTTAAACGTATTATGTTTATTGTCGCCTACCCCCTCCGTGGGCCGGACCTGTAAGGGTAGCTTGCGGGGAAGGGTAGGGTCGGTGGCAAGGTAGTTGGTTGGGTTCAAAATGATACTGAAGGTTCTGTATTTTGGTTTAGTAGTAGCAATATGAGATACTACAAAATGTGATGTTAAAAGGTGTTATAAATAAATATAAGAACTTAAATGTATGCTCTCGTGAGAGAACTGGCTTAGTCAGGAATATTTAAACTGTCGGTTCGACTGACACCTCTCACAACCTCCTACAGACTCGAACCCGGTACCCTGGGCACGGCGGTTGCCCTAAAGTACACGTATTACTGATGACCTAATGTTATAATCCGTATGGTCCGACGACGGGCAGAGTTACTGCCTCCGAATAGATATTAATGTGTCAGCCCCGATATCCATAAAACATAAGCTCTTATGGCCCAATCTGGTCCAGTTACTGCACAACTGGGACAAGATTGTTGTGAGTAGTCAGTATTCTTTCTTAATGTTTACTAATTCATCACAAAGAGTTTGCTTGACCAGTTCTTTCAGTCACGTAGGTCCAACAAAGTTATGCAAACTAAAATAAACCTCTCAATCGAGCTCAGGCTTGTGACATTATAAATATTTTCTATCTAATTATCAATTTGACATGTTATTAAACATGATATCCCTCTATTGATAAGTTAATTTATTATTCTATTTGAGGTATTTAATCTGCACTTTCAGAACAAAATATTTATGTCAGTACACGACTTATAAACTAACTTAAATCCAGTACAGACACAACACCCAGCCCCCAGGCCGTTAATCCATCACTGATAAAGGAGAAACCCACATCTCACCAATGATACATTTTTCGTCAATGCCGGGAATTGAACTCGGGACCCTAATCTCAGTAGGCAGACTCGCTACTGATTGAGCAAAGGTGTCGGTTGATTTAAAAATATTAAATATTAATTTCAAACTAAAACTATTTTCAATAAATAATATTAAATATTTGTGAAGAACTAAAAACCTAAATATTTTAACACTTTGACTATTAAGTGAGCTAACCTAAAAGACAAAAATTTTACCATGAGCTATAATTGTAACTATTGTTTCCAAAAATTATGAAAATTACTACAGGTTCATATATACAATATTGAATTTTTAGTGATTTTTGCCTCAGAATCTATACAGTACATATCCTATTGTTTTGGTGAAATATTTAATTTTGTGTGTGCGAAGAATCAAGAAGTAAACAGCTTTTTTGTGTGTAGTTTTTTTTTCCTTTTAGACTACTTGAAAATTTTAGATAAAAAATTTAACATAGGCCTATTTAAATCATAGAGATATTGTTTAAAATTAGCTATATTATTTTGGTTGATAATTATTACCTCACTTGTATTCATTAATTTATTACTATTATTTTATAGGTCTATATGCCAACATTATTCAGTATTAGTACTGAGTTGTAAATGTTAATTTAATTTCAATACACGCTAAGCTTAGAATTTAATTTGATTGGACATTAATATTTCAATAGAGCTTGATAATTACTTTGCCAAGATTAATGCACTAGTAGATAATGTTTTAATCAGTTCCTCATAGAAAAGATTACACCTTATGCATCTATCAAATTTAATTCATGTAAATTAAATCCATCTCTCGTGCATGTATTTCGAGATTATTGCAGGTACAGATTAGATGAGTTCGCTCAGAAATGTTTGATATCAACCAGCGCTACTGAATAATTACAAACACGTTCACAAATCGTCAAATACAAAATAGTATCGCAAACTGACACGTGGCTGAGTGGAAAAGGAAGGAGGCCTGCTATGGATATTAAGGACCCTGGTTCAGTTCCAGTCCATCCTAAACATGATTCAGGATGTCCTGCGTCTTACCACCCAGCCATGCTATACGAGGCAGGGGTGAGGAGGGTAGTATTAAGGGTGAATGTACACGAGATTATCCTCAGTACGTCCAGCTGAGATTTGAGCGTCGAGTTCTCGTACTGATAGACTGGACTGAGTTTGAAGTTCAGTCCTCGTGCTCACGGGTACGGTATTCATTTGTTAATGTATTCGACTGTTAAAACTATCTGAAAGAGGTCCTTCATATTTAATACACTCCTGTATCTATAGTACAAATTTCATAGGAAGAACCTTATCTGACAAATAGACAAGCTACTATATTTACTTTCATGTATTAATACGTCAAGCTATGTGATCTGCGGTTGTCAGTTTTGATATGCAATATAAATACATATTACTAATTATTATTAATTGCAATTTAGGGTGACCTGGTGTTCTAGGGGTAAGGTGTTAGACCTCTGTGCTGGGGGTCCGGGGTTCAATCCTTGGTCCCGACACAGATTTATCTGATTGCCAAACCCTTCCTTTATCTCTGACAAGACGTGTATTAATCACAACTTGTGAATGTGTGGGATGCCAGGCCTCCCACCGTGGTTCGGATCCCACGTCAAACTGTAGGCCCTCCATTTCATCTCACAATCAACTTATCATTACACATTAGCGTAAGTGCGTATAACCCGAACGTATAGTAATACGCGATTCTAGTAATAATAATAATAATAATAATAATAATAATAATAATAATAATAATAATAATAATAACAATAGTAATAATAATATAGTAAAACATTATCAAGGTTGACCCCAAAATTCATTTTCTTTTCTAAAAGATTATTCCTGCCAAAATCTTATTATATAGCTATTGATATGAGACAACCCTTGATGAAATATTTTATAAAAATACTTCTAAGGGAAAACTTTTTTTTATAACATTCGTCATAAAGTTTATCTATGTTTAGACACTCACCAGAAAACCAATTAAAATCGCTGTTAAGTATTTATGTCGCCAAAGAGTTGCTCTAGACATGTTTTAAGAAATTTTAATTTGTTATTTAGTTGAGAGGCAAATTATAAAGCCTATTTGATCACTTAATCTAAGGGGTAAGTATGAGGAGAATGACTTAGAGAAAATTGTCTATCGTTGGAGTGGATAGAATTTGGTAAAACCATAGATAATATTAAAACTGCAGCCCTAATGCAGCTGACCTCCGAGGCAGACTGTTACATGTCCAATACTGATTTAGTGCGTGCTGATTTCAGTCCAACAGAACTGATAGACGCGTCACTCACACAAATAGCAACACAGGCTCATCGGACTTAGGTCACTGCTGCACTAAGCTAAGCAACCACCCAAGGCAAGGTTAATTCTCTTTTATTTTTGTGTGTATGTAAAAAACTCTTTTAAAGTCACATTTAATATACCTCCCTTCGGTTGGGCCAGAGAGGACTTTCGTGCCAAATTATTGGACGGGATAGGAGATTTGTGGGTAGGGTGAGATGGGGGGGGGGGNTGCACTCTGTGATGAATTCAACAATTTGTCTGCCATATTGGACATAGTTTGGTTCGTGCTACCAGACACGTCATTGCATCGTGAAACCTCCTTTTTATTTGTCGGCAATATATAGACACAGGGATGCCTCTATATTGTATCACATGTGTGAGTTAAGAGGTAGAACAAAATTGGAGGGGGGGAGGGAGAGGGCAGGAATTTAATATCGTGGTCCAGCAGTTGAAACGAATCGTAACTTTGACCAAGGAAAAAGATAACTCAGCCAAAAAAGGTCGCAACTATATAGGAAGAGAAAGATCCTAAAAAAATAAAATAAAAAAATATCCCTTCCTAGATTTTTTTTTCTCTCCCGAATCCCTCTTTTCATCCTTGGCTTCCCCCCCTTTTTCTCTATTTTTTTTTATAAATGGTTTAGTTGTGTTATCAGTCCAGCCACTGTGTGACAAACGACTGTTTTTGGAACCACTCGAATCAGTTCACGTGCGAATGTGTGTGTGTGTGTGTGTGTGTGTGTGTGCGAGCTTCCTATCTGCTGTAAAAGTTCCGGCGTATATTTTGTACTCTCTATCTGCCCCTGGCCTATATACTACACCATACACTGTAGTTCAAGTGGGTTGGATTGAGATTGTTCGAAAGGGACATCTATATATATATTTCTACCGCAAGACTTTCTTTGTTGTCGTTCGTCTTATTTTTTTGTTTCTCACAAACAAACGAAATTGTATCGTTTAAAAAGAAGAATGAGAGAAAGTCACGATTAGTTTTACACACACAAACACACGTTTCTGTTGTGTTCTCACGTTTCTACTGTCTCAGTCTTGAGCTAGAGAAGCTCTCACCTAATTATGACTCAGCTTGAATCCACACTTCTGGGATTACAATATGAGACTCTCGTCTGCACTTAAGGGGATCCATGCCAGCGATTCAAACTGGCTCAGGCGTTCTTGGTTACTCTGTATAGCGCTAGGCTAACTTTTTATCTTTAGCACCGTGTCTTACTACCCGTCCGGGTTACACACTTATATACTAATTACACTGATGATTTTAAGGATTAGGAAGGTTATATTTTATAAGAAGTGTACCAAAATTTGCGTGTAAAACCATTTTGGATAAAATAACTTCAGTTCACTCGACCGAGATTCAAACTTCGATATCCCCGTCATTGGCAATCGACCAATGTGAGAGTACCACCTTAGACCATGCGGCCAACGAAGGAAGTCACACATAATTATTAACTGCTCAATAAATGTGCTGTACATATTTGTTTTCAACTACAACTAATTCCTGTAATATGGTGGATAAACTTTAATTCTTAAGTTTAACTATAGGCTAATTATAACTGCTTCGATTGTCGCACGGTCTAAGAGTGCGTGCATGCCGTGGAGGCACACATCGCACAAGCCTTCACAAAAACAAACCAGTTTGTTTCTTGTGTCTGGTTGGAGTGAAGTGAGAAGAGTGATGTGGGGAGATAGGAGTGATGAGTGATGTGTGGAGATAAGAGTGATGAGTGATGTGTGGAGATAGGAGTGATGTGTGGAAATAGGAGTGATGAGTGATGTGGGGAGATAGGAGATGATGAGTGATGTACGCGCTCCGCGACATGCACGCACCCTAAGGCGTCACTCTTGCAATAAACTAGACTGTCAATATCAGGGAGGTTGGGGTTAGAATTCCGATCGGGTGTACTTAGGGTGATTTTTCTTACATGTTTTTTCGCTTTCCCTCCACGCAAAGTTGGGTACACCTCCTCTGAATTAAACCTTCCTCACCTCTAGCTCACTAGCGTAATTACAACATATGCAAATAAACCTGAACAGGTAGTAAGACGTGGAGCTAAAAAAAACAACTAACAACACAGATCTTTCAGAAACATCAGTTGATTTTGAGCATAAAACGGATTACAGGATATCTGTTGAAATCCTCGGATATTTGAGGATATTAACATAATCTAATTTGTATGGCTAACAATTGTTACGTGAAAAAAGAAAACTTTAGTCGCCGTATTTTTATTTAAAATAAAACAATTTATCTTATCTTTATAATATTTAATAATAGGTAACACTATACACATCAATCATGGGTGGACAATTTTCATTATTTTGATCAAAATATATTATTTCTACATAATATTACAAAATAGTACAAAAATATTGAATCGGCTTCTTAAAAAATCTGCCTACGTCCATGTGTCTGGCCATAATAATGGCGGGAATTGATGTCGTAAGTATTAATTAAATTTAATCCCCCCCTAGCAGTGGGTACTTGGATTGAATGTGAAGTCCGGTTTTGTGGTCACGGGGAGGTTTGGGTTAGAATCACGGTTGGGTGTTTTAAGTTTTTTTTAAAACTAAATTATTTCTCACACTCCCGAGAATGTGCTTGCATATATTATACCTTTCTAATCCCTGCCCCGCCAGTGTAGTCAAATGCTCTAAAATCCAAGCGAGTAGTAACAACCACTGTTATTATTATTATTATTATTATATTATTATTATTATTATTACTAGCACCGCGTCTTATTACCCGTTCGAGTTGTACGCACTTACGCTAATGTGTAATGGTAGGGTGATTGTGAGATGAAATGGAGGACCTACAGTTTAACGTGGAAATCCGAACCACGGTGGAGGCCTGGCATTCCACACATTCACAAGTTGTGATTAAAAAAGTCTTGTCAGAGGTGAAGGAAAGGTTTGGCAATCAGATAAATCTGTGTCGGACCAAGGATTGAACCCCGGACCTCCATCACAGAAGTCTGACACCTTACCTCTAGACCACCACTGTTGTTGATGTTACAAAATCAATCATACGTACAACGACATTTCTCAAAGAGAAATACTAGATTTATCAAAACCTTACACTTTTTATGCCTCTATTAAAATATTTTACCAATACTTTTTTTTTACAATTTGCAAATATATATAAAAAAATCCTATTATCTGAAGAAAGAAATTAGTCTGAAATATTAATTATAACCATTTAAAAAAAATAATATGGTAAAAAAATATCCTCTCGTTTCGGTTGTCTTCGAGATTTTCATTCCATAAGGGAAGAATGGTGAGTTGAAATGGGAAGGGGAGGCAGGATGGGAAACCTTTTCCCCCATGAAAAAAAAGAAAATCGAGTAATGCAATCAGATAAGAAAATCCGCCGTGTGAATATTTTACATATGTTGTAGGTAGTGACGTAGGTAGTGACGTAACGCGGGCGAGGAATCACAAAGAAACGAAACAAGATTGATCTTTCCATCGCATTTGCTCTTTTTTATATATAAATGTTTGTGTGAAAAAAAAGAGAGGATGAAGGATGGTGGCAAAGCGTTTTTTTTTTCAGATATTTAATCATCTCGTTAAAGAAGGGGAAAAAATTGAGTTAAAAGTTATATCGATTCACTATTTTTTCGGATTAAAACCCTTAAATAAAAAGGAAAACTTTCCCTATTTACTTTAAAAAATACTTTTAAACGATGAACTTTTTTTTTTACTGACTACACTCAATTTAATGAAAAATCATTGAGATTTCCAAAATACATTTTAAGGTTTTTATTAATGTCTTTTTTGACAATAAATTATTTTATCCTTCCCATGGAATTAGTCGTGAAAGATGCTTTATTAAAAATAAGTATAAATCAACTTCTCATATTTAACGTTTTAAATTTATGAGAAGTGTTCAAATGCAATGATCTAGTTCGTTTGAGAGAGGTTTGATAAATTAACGTCATGGGGGAGGGAGTTGTTATATATTAGCTTTTGCTTTCTATAAATTCACCCTTCTTCCATACGTATAAAATTAAACAAAACTTATGTTGCGAGGCTATATATTTGATTTATTTTGCCCGAAAAGGGTTTTGTAATAAAAACGGTATAAATACGGACCTTAGCTATTTTTTCCTTTTAACCACCCCCCTTTTAAAGTTATAATATCAACCACTGTATATTTAAAAACCTAATTAATATTCTTCATGGCTGATAAATTAATTTATTTTTGAAATACCACCAATATTTTCTCCCCAAGTACAAAATAATTTAAACTAAATAGAGTACAGAAAAGGATGTTTGAATCGACACACGAGGTTTTAAACTTGGTGCGGTTTTTTTTATTTAATTTAAAAGGTTAACAGCACTGGTTAAAAAGTATTCGATAATAGCGAAGAGGCGAACGAAAACAAAACACAAACCAAAAAACAAACGAACGAACAAAATCAGCCCAGGGGTGAGTAAACAAGACGTCAACGCCATGAACAAACACCTAGGGGATGAAAATAAAATACCTGGTAAGGTACATTTCTTTGGATGACGAAGGGTAGAGAGGAAGAAAAGGGAAGGGGTTCTCTAGGGATCACCTGAATGTGTACTCTGACGTCTAGACCCCACGACTTCTTGGTTCACTTTGGAAAGAAATCATTGACCAAACCTTTGAGATGAATGGCTACGTCAGTGGCTCAATCTCTAATCAAGATTTGAACTAGCGCCTCACGAACAAACACTCAAATAAAGGATGAACTACTTTTTGTTTTCAACAAAATAATAATCAATTATATATATATATTTCATAATAATGATAAAATATACATGCGTAATCTCACCCGATGGAAGCTTCAGTTAGCGCCCCTGAGCGATGGATTATCATACATCATACTATTATACACAATCGCTATTTATAAAGAACGAAAATAAAAGTATCTAATTTATTTTTGATAATGTTTAAACATTACCTTAAGATAGTTTTAATATTTTCAAGTAATTACTTAAACTTGATATACTCCAAACTAGAAATATTTATAGTAGTGCCAAAGTCCAAAAATCTAACATAATTTAATTACTTATTGTTTGGAGAAAAATACAATTTTTGGTTAGTTTGAAAGGCGAAAAAATAAAAGGTCATTCAAACATACAAGATGCAGATAAAAAAAACACACACGAGAGAGTCTACTTATTCTCCAGTATCGGAAAGAAATGCGACAAGGGCTCGGGGTTGAAGAGGGGTGGACGGGGTTCTGAGGGGGCTCAGTGAAAAAAAAAGGGAACGGGTTGAAAGGGAGAGAAGAAGTCATTGGAGAGAATTCGTGAAAGAAAAAAAACGCATCGCAGTCACATAAGGATGAAAACCAGGTTATGTGGTCGGAGTACTTTGGGACCCATAAAAACATTGGTTGAGTTAGAAAATAGTGGGTTTTATTTTGGCTTCGGAACAAGGGGACGAGAGGGGGGAATTGTTCGGGGGTGGGGGGGGGACACAAATAAAGAAAGGGAAGAAGAGAAGAAAAATAGTGGTGTTTTCAGATCAGTTTTCCAATATGGTGAGCAATCTTATAACCGGAGGGGAAGTCTGTTGTGTGTCGAACACAAGGGTCTTTTAACTGCACTGCACTCTATGTGTGTGTGTGTGTGTGTGTGGGGGGGGGGGTAGGTAGGAGGTAAATAAGAATTCCACAATAGGCTCTTGGACTACGACCCAGACACACGAGCGATATTTCCGTACTTAATTCAGTACAAGTCATCTATTACCATGTAAACGATAACTATCATACTGACAGCATAAGTAACTTTGACCAACTTCAGTTGTTGGAGAGGCTAAGGCGTCAATCTCATAAAAGAATGAATGACGCGATGATCTAGGTTCGAATCCCGGCCACATGTACAGAGATTTATCCTAAAATGTTTTTCCACTCTCTTTCCATGAAAATTCTGATACATTTCCTTTACACGCTATCTTACTCATCCCTAACACATTAGAGTAATTAGAACATACACGTATAGCCCAGACGGGTAGTAAGACGTGGTGATAAACAAAAAGTAGAAGCATATTGGGAAATAATTTAGGGAAATCTACGCTCCAACCGGGATTCAAAACTTGACCTCACAGTCAAACCAAACAAAATTAAACTGCCGCCTTCACCCGCTTGCCCACCGGTACGGCCATAAGGTATACTACTAATTAATTTATATAATATGTATTTAGACTACTATTTTTGTCTATAATTTATAATCCAAGATGGTTGTAAATTACACTTTTACAGGTCTTGTGTTTATAAGTAATTAAACTAATTACAACTAATGATCTCTTGTATTCTATTATGATATTGTTAAACGAGATTGTCTGACTAAAGAGATTGCATGGCCTCCACTAAAGTATTGTTAGTTATCCTATATAATTGGTTTCTTTAAAAATAAATAACTTAATCCAATATGCTCTGTCAAATTACTCCACTATTTTATAATTAGTTTTGTGGAAGAGGGTAAAGGAATTCCTGCGTTCTAGACTTTGTGGAATTTGCTGTCTGTCAAAAGACGACTCAATAACACATTTATTTATGACCGAACTTAGTTAAACTACAAATTGTATGATCAAACATAAACTTTGATAGATTCATTCCATGACATTTTTTGGGTTATAAGGAGTTAAAATCCCTCCAAAACAAATTGTGTTCCCTTATAACTTCCTTATGGCTCAGAGAATGTCTCATTTAAAACAAGTTTCTATATTTATCTCTGAATATTTAACCATACAGATGATATCATTTCACATAAATCCCCGAGTGTGTGTATCACGTTATGATATAGTTCCTGATGTCATCAAACGAGGTTTTAGTTTATAAAAAAGTTATTGAGCTCTAGGTTCACACAAAAATCACAAAAAGGCTAAACTGGACCATGCTATGCATCAACAGACCAAGCGACACTTTCATAAAACTGAAAAAAAATCACTGTTTTGCAGACCATTGTGTATTAAATTCCATGTTCATTTTCGTGTAAGATGCTTATAATGAAAAATGTATATTTTAAAGAATTTTATTAATTTCAATGAATTTAAACTTGTTATTTTAAAAAGAAAACACGTTTTTCATTAAATTGTTTTTTGGTCAATTTATGTTGTTATTTTAAACTTAGCTGGAAGATGGAATTTGTATCAACAGACCAAGCCCCAGATTGATGTTTGGTCTGTTGATGTAAATATAAATCAAGTATGCATTACATTATCTTTGTACACAACAAACTGTTAACTTTTATTGAAATTAAAATAACAGTTTTACACAGCAATGAACTATTATAATAATTTAACATGGCTAAGAAAATATATATTATTTGTGTTCAACTTCGAAATCCAAAATTCCGTCGTAACCATCAACGTCATCTTCAATATTTTCATCTGCAAACAGATTTTTTGCTGTATGTTTCTGAATCAGATGGTATCAGGTGTATCATGCTTTTGATGTCATCTAGTTTGGGTTTGTATATAGGTTTCCCTGCAGGCCATAGTGGAACCAAATTTTTCATAAACATTGCTGTAGCTTACTTCGTCCAAGCTGTTCTCTTGCTACTTCTTGTTTGTCATGATTAAGGGCACGACTCATGAATACACTATAAGGTTTGTCATTCTCTATTACTATTTCACGTGTTATCAACCAGTTGATACTTGCACTAACAACTTATATTTTTCTGTTTAAAACTAATCCTTTCCAAATTAACAGTCCCAATGAATTGATTATTTTCCATGCGCTTACCGATTATTTTGTTTCTCTTTCTAAAGTTCAACATGACTTTCATGTAGTCTTCTGGAGTGTTCTTACGTTGCTGCAGTTTCAACTCACACTCGTTGTTTCCAAACTCTGAGTAATTTGGTAGGAAACTGTGCCTGAGTGTAAGGAACAGCATTGTAATTGTGTTGAGAGTTGAGTGATCAGCCAAGATAGATTTTAATATCAGTAGTATTTTTATATTGCGGTTCTGTTCAACGCAAGAATCAGACCACAATATACGATCTTTAACACTATCATCTAAATGATTTTCAAGACGATTCCTTATACATGATCCAACTTCCTGAGCTCCTTGACCTGCCTTACCTTTAAGCCAAACACAGCAATGGTCTTTATTATTGGTTCCAGAGGGGATATCATAGTTATAAAGCCAAAGCTGTATTTTATAAAAACACACCATATTGGTAGATATTATAGGCAAAGGTAGAGTTATCTACATATCGATTGTAATAACTTTGATACTAGTATTGTCCTTAGCTCTTTGCAAGTCATATTTAATTAGTACTGAGCAGTGTTTGCCTCTAATTGATGACTTCCCAGCTTTTCTTCAATCTCTTCATTTTTGATTAGCAGCCTCCATTTGGGAATTTGATGAATCGCATCCTTGAGTAGTTTAATGTTCAAATTTGACTTTGAATAAAATACTTTTTATGCGTATAGAAAGTGAAATAGGTTCTTTATACTCGTGTCTGTATGTTTTATACATGACAGGTAATGAATGTAATATCACTCGGTAAATTATCTGTATCAGTGTTGCTTCGTGCATAGTGTGACTTGTATTTTGGGAATTTAGTTTATAGGATTAACTGCTTCCTCTTCTTTAATTTGAGTTATTTTTGTTCCTTCCTCCTGCCTGTCCCTTGAAGTCTTTAATTATTCCGGTACTTTGACTTTTATTAAAGCACTCATGAACTCGGAAGCTAGAAATCCTTAGTGTCTGGAGATAAGTTTGTTCACAAACTTATTTCCCACTTAAATTATACACGCTTGTGAAATGTCTTTTTTTGTGGTTGCTTGTTTCTATTTTTAATAATTTTCTTCTTCAATACCGTACTACCAATATACAATGTTTTTGCTTGGGATGTTTCAAGTGGCCAAAACTATCGAATTCTCTTTTTCTTTCCTCCAAGCTCAATTTTTTTACCACGCTGAAAAGTACAGTGATAATCTCTAAACTCTATAGATTCAAATTTTTTGTTTCGTTGAGAAACGTATGGATTGTTTGTTTGATAATTTGTTTTTCTCGCAACTCTGTCCTGGTTTTCGTACTTTCTTCTTCTACCTTTTACTTTGCTTTAGGTGATGGTGCCAGTCGTACTTTCAGGGTCATCATCTATATTATGTTCCTTAGTAATATGGAAATGTTCTGCTGGATTCTCCATCAATGTTGAGCTCTTAAATCATGCCATGTCTTCCAGCTATTTCATCATACTTTTTGTTAGGGTCCTTAAAAAAGCTATGTTCTTCAACAGGACATTCAAGTTGATGGACATGGTTGTAAAGCTCAACATTAGGTGCCATAAGTTGGGAAACATCACCAAATTCACCAGGGATCTAAACATCAGGGGAGAAGGGCTTAAGAATAATGAGCTGAGTCAATTCACTTGTAACATCAGTATTCACCACCTTCAAGAACAATGTTCAATATATTTGAATATTATCATTGTTGTTTATTTAATATTGAAATACAAATAAAATTATATAAAATAAACAGTAACCAGACAAATTTTGACTGACAGATTCACAACACAAAGTAGAATAACTGTATTACTATGGTCAAATTCTGTTCCATCTTACTTTTTATTGGGCAGGCGTGAAGTACAGAAGTTCAGTCAGATAATTGTTTTAGGATACATCGTGTGTGACTGATTTATTCTAGGACTGCTAATTAAACACATCATCATAACTCATCCACGACATAAAAGTTCGTAGATTCTAACCTCAAAATTCGATTCACTCCCTGGCTACACAATATTTTCTCTGAGTCTCTTAACTTCATCAGCCTTGATCATATCACTCATCATCTTTGAGCGGTTAAATATTTTAACTCAATATTACCCAATTTTATATTATTTTGAACTTTCACAAAGTAATATTATTCATCTAATAATATCACTCCAATTCTCCGCACAGACCAGCAAATAATAGTTTACCTTACTGGATTTGCATCAATAGACCAAGTGTAGGAATTTTGGCACTTGTTCTATTGTTACAAAACTAAAATGTTGTATTAAGATATACATTGCAAATAGGGGTCTTTAGACTATTGATGCATATCTAAAAACTGCTTTTAGAACGATGGTGGTTATTCTAAACGACTATAGAGGCCAGCACATTGCACATAGAGAAATAATCATTTGTTCACATGTAAGATTGATATTTTATCCGACAGATGGCAGTGCTAACTCCAGTTTTTACATATTAGCGCTTGGTATGCTGATGCATATCATGGTCCAACTTAGGCTGGTCTTTACTACAGACTCTGTGATTTGGAAAAGAAAGAAAAATATTTTTAAAGTACTACGTCTTACTACCCGTCCAGGCTATATGCATATTTACTGATTACTTTAGTATGGTAGAGATGAGCTAGGTCACATTTAGAGGAAAGGTATCAGAATTTGTGTGGAGCGAGAACGCACAAATATTTAGTAAAAAAGCCCACCCTGAGAATGTATTGTCACAAGTTGATCTTCCAGAAGGACCAAGTATTTCATCTCATCCTCATCCTCATTCATACGTTGTTTTTATTATTCTCACATCAACAATGTTCTCGGAGAAGGAAGATATCGTACATCTGTCACTCTCTCTCTCTCTGTTTACTTTTCATTTTGCGATATTTGTGTTTCTCATTTCCTCCTCCATTCCTCTACTTGACATTGTATGTTCCCTCATTATGTTGTGCATTTGTTTTATCTTCCCCCCGCACTCTCTTAACTCCAGTCGTGTTTATCACGCACATGCGTAACGTCTACATGCTTGATTCATTTAATTACAACTTAGGAATGTCGTCTCCCATTGTTATTTATAGAGAGAATAGGTCGGGAATATGTTCCGTAATGGCCACGTTCTCTTTGATTAAGCTACGAGTATTTTAGCCACTGCGAACAAAATGTTGGTACTCTTGCACGATCCTGGATAAACTTGGTAAAACACATATTCTACAATCGATATTTTTATATCGATTTGATTCTTGGTTTGATCCATGGATCTAATTGTATATCTCCGTCTTACCACCCGTCCGGGCTACCCGTACAGCTCCACAAGTATGGTAGGAATGAGGAAAGTAGAAATAAGAGGAACGTGCTTGAGTTCACCTAGAGGGAGAGTGGGGAAAACATGTGAGGAAAAACACCCTTAATAAACCTGACCGAGATTTGAACCCTGAACTTTGTATCATCGGCAATACAGCCTTTTTGCAAGAGCGACGCCCTAGACCATTGAACCACACTGTTGCTGGTAACATTGACTGTAATTCAATAAACCATTATAAAGTACTGGGTTCGATCTATCTTTTATCAAATGAGCAGATATTAGACTTTATATCTGCTAGGTTAGTTATATTATACTTCGGTTTCATTTATTAAATAATCAGATACCTTTAGCGCAGACATGTGGTGATATATTTGTCATGCTAAAACATGTTTGAATATGGGGGGGAGGGGGGGAATGTTATATCGTACTTTGTTTAATTTGTTATTAGTGTTTTGTTTTGTTCTATAACTTAAGAACAAAACTTAAATAAAATATTAATAAACACTCCAATGTGTTTGAAATTTATTTTACTTGTTGATTCTGTGAATGTTGGATCGGGTCAACCTTTGTACGTTGAACATGGACCCGGCTTTGATTCTGATTATTGACTTGTTCGTGTCTTTATAAACTTCATC
Source organism: Timema genevievae (assembly GCA_902155825.1). NCBI lineage: Eukaryota > Metazoa > Arthropoda > Insecta > Phasmatodea > Timematidae > Timema > Timema genevievae. Next base: position 88,621 of record CABFWO010002467.1, read on the forward strand.
TTTTATATATATATTTTTTATCATTTTATTTTCTCTCTCCCATAGCTCGAGGGACATACCCGGTGTTGTTGGATGCTTCTCATTTTAGGAGAGGAAATTAAATTTGACAGCTGCTAGATGAGGTGTCGTGGGGGCAAAGGCCTCCCGTCCCCCGTCCCCCGACCTCACTCCTCCTTTTCTAAACATGAACAAAAGAAGTGGTTGAGGGGTAAAGGGAAGGGGCTAGAGAAAAAAAAATTGGTAACGTCATTTCTATTCCTTAGAGAATGAACGAATAAATGAAACTTCAGAGGTTTTTCCTTTTGTCTTTGTCGTGCCATATGTCATGTTCTGTTGGGAGTTTCATATTCTTATAGAACAAGAGAAACAGCACACACACATATATATATATATCCACACACACGGTTTCTTTTGTTTTGTTATATACTATATATGTTTCTATATATTTTTATACATGGCAAAAAAAAAACTCAACCAAAAGGTATGAACAAAGCCTTAGTTGAGATTCAAGTATTGATTCCCTGATATCGTGTTCTGTCCGGTTTGTGAGTTACTGAGTGACTTAAGGTGCGGCCGAAGGGAGCGAAAGTATTTTTTTACAGTTTTTATAGAATTGAAATTTTTTTGTCAAAATAAATCAAATATTTCTCCAGTAGCAACATATAGTTTAGTTTTCTACACATGCTAATATCGACAGATCTTGAATATCTGTCAAGGGTGTCCTGGAATTTTGTCAAAATTTTTTAAATAAAGAGAAAAAGAATGGAGAAAAAGGTGACCTGGTGATCTAGGGTTAAGGTGTCAGAATTCTGTGCTGAGGGTCCGGGGTTCAATACTCAGTCCCGGCACATATTTATCTGATTACCAAACCCTTCCTTCACCTCTGACAAGACGTGTATTAATCACAACTTGTGAGTGTGTGGATAGCCAGGCCTCCACCGTGGTTCGGATCCCATGTTAAACTGTAGGTCCTCCATTTCATCTCACAATCACCCTACCATTACACATTAGCGTAAGGCGTATACCCCGAATGGGTAGTAAGACATGGTGCTAATAATAATAATAATAATATTGACAAAATTCCAGGACACCCTCCCTTGACAGATATTCAAGATCTGTTGATATTAGCATGTTCAGAAAACTAAACTCTATGTTGCTACTGGAGAAATATTTGATTTATTTTGTCCGAAAATATATAATGCTATAAAAACTGTAAAAATACTTTCGCCCCCTTCAGCTGCACCTTAAGGAAAGCAGTTCATGTTAATGGCAGAGATAAGCCTCCCTACCTCATTCTCACATACCTATTGATTATTGATAACATCAAGAAAAGTTACTAGACCTAATGTTTTGTATTCAGACGCCAAGTGATATGATCTGTCAGCAACACACCAGGAGCATTTATCCCGTATGATTGCTCGCATGGTATAAGGCGTCACTCTCTCAATATACCGTACTGTTGATGAAGTGGAGATTAGGGTTAGAATCCTGGTCAGGTATACAGAGGATTTTTTTACTAAATGGTTTCCCAATTTTTATTCACGAAAGTGCTGGTACATTTTCTATAAAATCTACCTTCCTCATCCACAGCTCATTAGCGTAGTTAGTGAATATGTATATAGCCTGAACGGGTAGTAAGACGTGGTATTAAAAATAAATAAATGTAATTAAATTGTTGAGCAAAGTTAATGTCAGTTTCGTTGTAAAGGAGAAAACTTGCAGTGTTGCCACATTGCTAACAGCAAATATCACGCGAGTCTGTAGAATGTTTCTGAATATATTTAATATGTAATCCCGGAGGGTCTTGTATATTCCCATCAGATAAGAATGTAACAACAGCTCAGTAATTAAAGTGAAAAGAAAAGACTAATGAGAGTACAGAATGTATATTTGAATGACAATGTCTAGAATACAAAACCAAAAGGAGCTTCCGGCCCGTTTCAAAGAACACAGTTTTAAAATTGTGATCAAATGAGGTCAACTTGGAGCCAAACAAGTGACCTCTCATTGCCGTGCCTCACTACATATACCCAATAATGTGTTAGGAATTGGGAAAGTTCAATTTAGAGGACGTGTACCCAAATTTGCGTGGAGGGAAATTGGAAAAAATATTTCGTTAAAAATCACCCAAATGGTATTAAAACTCTGATGTTATAATCAGTGCAGTCTATTGCAAGAGTGACGCCTAAGACCATCTGGCCATCGAAGCGGGTCATACCTAACAAATATGCCACGTAGGCCTACTTCTGATCGAAAACCATTGCTTCGGAGAAACCACCCTTCATTAATCAGATCTGGGTTACTATCCCAAAATTCCCTTAAAATGTAGTAAAGTGTAAAGCTAGTCTAACGCCTTATACGGTGAGGTCAACATTATGGGTAAATAAAAACACTAAATAAGTTTATATCAAGATTATATATATATATTTTGTGCGTCATCTACTCTGTTCAAAATACTATTATTATCTGTAATTATGCTATACGCTTTAAGGGTTGAATTAACAACGCGAAAAAAAACTTAAAAAAAAGAGGAATTTTTAAAATATACATAAATTCAACGACAGTCACAAAATTTAAACCGTAGTTATTTTTTTTAATAGCTAAACGCGAGCCACGATTATATTCAAGTCTTCAAACTCCTCGTTACAAGACTAAAAAAAAAAAAAAAGAGGGGAGGTGGGCTACACCTTCTCTTCAAAATGTATATGCCCCCCCTCCCCCTTCTACCTCCTACAGCCATTTGAAAGTTACGGTTGAAGGAAGGGACGAGAGGAAGGGGTTGAAAGGGGTGGTTTCTTCCGATGCTATCTTCTTGTCAGCGAAGCGGAGGAGTATTTCCGCATTCTAATGGCCTCTCTTCGCTCCTAGCAGGGTCTATATGACGGCGAGGGGGAAGTAAGAGGGGGAGGGGGTGCTGCCAGCGTGATAACAGGTTGTCGAGATGCAGCATCTATTGCTAACCCACCCCTCTCCTCGCCCTCAGACGGATTTATCGACGGGGATTGAATTGAATTGAGTGTTGGTACTAAGAGAAGTATCTGACGCACGTCGCTTAGTGACGTAACCAGGACCTCTTGAGAGTCTCAAAGAAACATTTAACAAGAGTATGGTGTTTTAATTAAGGTTTCCGTTTACTTGAAGGGAGATATCTCCACCCCACCGTGTTTATCGTAGAAATATCAGATTTGAAGCCTCAAAACCATTTAAAACAATTCTAAATGTATCTACAAATATTCTGTCACGTGTGTATTTTTTTTACCACGTCTTACCACCAATTCGAGCTATCTGCTTATTTATACTGATGGGATAAAGACAAATAAGGTAGAATTTTGATTAAATCTACCCATATTTGCGTGAAGGGAGAGTAGGAAACTATTTAGGCACCCTAAGCACAGCCAACCGGGATTCTAACCATCACTTGCAATACAGTCTTTGGCGAGACTGACGTCTTACAACACGTGACCACTAAAGTGGGCGTTAAGAAACAACGTTGTTTGTTTGAGGAACAAAAGATCCATGTTTTCAACTATTTATCAGGACACTCCAGCCTTGAGAATGAGGGAGATTCATCTTTTCACTATTTTCTGTTTGTAATTATAAAACGTGAACCTCAAGGTTTGTCCATATATATTAACATGTTGACACCTTTCAACTCCGTTTTGGCATGAGCCATATTTTGAACTAACAAACAACATTTTAAATTGGATTTCTGGACGTCTCGCCGTTCCGATAAGAGATCCTCTTAGTATCAGAAATATTAGGCGAGTGGTCAGAGCGTCTGACACTGAGTACAAGATTTACCAAACGAATGTATTTCTCTTCATAACACATTTCTTTTAAACACAGATTACCTTCTTGAATGTTGGTTCTCTGGTGTCCTGTATAGTAAACCAATGGGTCCAGTTTGTTCTCATGACTGGGTGGTTAGGGAGACTAACTTTAGATCAAGGGTGCATAGGATCTTTCCTAATTGGTACAAAAAATATTGTAGTATTTGTATGTATGGATTCGTCTTAATACCCCGGTATTTAAAACTTTTAATTCTAAGAACTGGATTTTAAGTATCTCACTTGGTTTTCTCTAGCTTAAGCTAGCTTGTAAGTCGTGATTAATACACATTCTGGGGCTACATTTAAAGTTGTATGGTTCCGAATACTCACAGGGTGCAATTAGGGTGGTGTTTTTACATATTCCCTTAGTGTCAATGATGAAGCATTCTCTTAAAATTCCCCCACCACTTTTCTGTGTCTTTTAATTGGTTACAAATGTAGATGATCAAAATTGGAAATTATACTCTTAATACTCGGTTTAGTGTGCCGCGACGGAACTACAGTTGTGCCATGACGAGTCAATAGTTGTGCCGTGATACATTGGTACACCGTAACACATTGGTGTGCTGTGATGAGCTAGTAGTTGTGTCATGACACATTAGTGTGCCATTACACATTGGTGTGCTGTGGCGAGTTAGTAGGTGTGCCGTGACACATTGGTATGCTGTGACGAGTTAACAGGTGTGCCGTGATACGTTGGTGTGCTGTGGTGAGTTAGTAGGTATGTCGTGGCACATTGGTGTGCCGTCACACATTGATGTGCCATGACGAGTCAATAGGTGTGCCGTGATACATTGGTGTGCCGCGACGGTTCAGTAGGTGTGCTACGACGAAGAGTCAACAGGTGGGCCGCAACACACTGGTGGACCACGGGAGTTTGGAGGAAGATAAAAAAAAAAGCTAGGAAAAATTTAAGGAATAAAAATAAATCTTTTAGATCCATAACTAACATTATTTTTAAAAATAGCTTAGTTCTTAGAATTTAAGTATTGAACTTTTAAACACAATCTTAATACTAGTTTTTTTTAATGATAAAATTTCTCCCAAAAAACTTATGTGTCTTGACCATATAGAGCAATAGACTATACTGCCAATGCCGGGGAGACCAGGCTTCGAATATCAGTCAGGTGTATTGAGGATTGTTTTTCCTAAATAGTTTTCCACTCTCCTTCGTCACGAAAATGTGAACACACCTCCTCTAAATTTAACCTTCCATTATGTCTAGCCCAATACAGTAACTATTAAATAATGGTATCACCCAAACGGGTTGTAAAATGCGGTGATAAAAATTAAGTTAAAAATTTGTTCAGCACTAAAAAGATGATTATATTACAACAGTTAGAATAATAATGATTATTATGATGGTGATGGTTTTGTATCGTGAATCCATTCGGGGTTCGAGCAAGAGACCTACAAGACAAATAACTACTCTTCTACTATTTTAACTATTTTGAAAGTTGTTCTTCACTATAATAAATTACAAAACTAACGTGCACAAAAATATATTAATTTTAATATTTTACTTGAAAACTGTGTCACTGATTACATTTCAACTTTCCTGTGCTATCAAAAGCTGATACAAAGGAACACAGTGGAATGTGGAACACCCCAGCCCAGTATCAAACAAAATACTCCAAAACGGGAGGACCTGACGAATAAAAGTAACATACTCCACCGCTGTAAAAAACATTGTAGTTGAGTCTAACAAGCTAATCTTGTTTTCTCTGGGATGACTCTTAACAAACAGCTAAATGGATAAACGCACCATGCATGACAAGGGATCATGAGTTCACTAGTCACGTCATTAAGGTACTAATCCTTTACAATCACCGTGAAAGCATCGAGTGCTAATTAACAATTTACTACCCACTCTGAAATCCATCCCAAACTACGCCACTGGTGTGTTCACCTACAGGAGACGATTAAAATTGTACAACTATTTGCCGAAACAGTTTCGCTCTTGCGGCGTGTCCTGTTTTTGTTTTTTGTGGGGGAGTGAGAGGGGATATTGTGTGCCAACCAAGTCAATACAAACAAGCAAACCTACTCTATGGCGTCAGGAACTCTAGAGTACAAATATACACTGATTATTATAAAATTCAACATTCCTTGCAGATATATGCACCATGGATAGTACTATCCTATCCACGATCACCCCTAACATTCCTTGAGGATATATATGCACCATGGATACTACTATCCTATCCACGATCACCCCTAACATTCCTTGAGGATATATATGTACCATGGATGTGACTTTCCTATCTACAATCGCCCCAATACTCATTGAGGGTATATGTATAATGGATACTACTATCCTATCCACAATCACCCCAACATTCCTTGAGGATATATGTACCATGGATACTACTATCCTATCCACAATCACCCCAACATTATTTGAGAGTATATATGTACCATGGATGATACTTTCCTATCCACAATCCCCCCAACATTTCTTGAGGATATATGTACCTTGGATACTACTATCTTATCTACAATCACCCCCAACATTTCTTGAGGATATATGTACCTTGGATACTACTATCCTATCCACAATCACCCCCAACATTTCTTGAGGATATATATGTGCCATGGATGCTACTTTCCTATCCACAATCACCCCAACACTTCTTGAGGATATATATGTACCATGGATACTACTATCCTATCCACAATCACCCCCAACATTTCTTGAGGATATATATGTGCCATGGATGCTACTATCCTATCCACAATCACCTCAACACTCCTTGAGGGCAAATGCACCATGGATACTACTATCCTATCCACAATCACCCCAACATTTCTTGAGGATATATGTACCTTGGATACTACTCTCCTATCCACAACCACCCCGATACAACGATATCCCCAGGACATCAACCCACCAGACTTTCAAAAGTCGTCCCCGCGAGGGTGTTAAGAGCCCCTAAGTCCTCGGGCGAGAGAAGCTCAGTAATAGGAAGGGGCAGGGGGTTGGGGTTACAGGCTATGAAAGGGGTTGATATAAGTCTTAGGACCCAGGTGAGAAGAGAGGGGGTGGGGGTGGGGAAGGAGCGTGAGCTGGCATCCCAATGCGAGGAGACCACAACAGGTCTTCTTGCTTGCTTGGTTAGAGGATCTTATCGCAGTAATCCACGCAGATTGTACTCTCCCTCTCCGCCCCTCTACTGCCTCACCTTGCAGCATCAGGACATTACGGTCGAGGGGAGGTAAAAAGGGGAAGGGGGGATCACAAACGATCTCCTGTCCTTGATAAACATGTATACGGTGTTGCCTGGTTACAGGGAGACAAAACATTTCACATCTTTTGCTTTTAAAAATAGATATGATAGAATTTATTTCGGTAAGACAACAAAACGCAATTTAATTAAATTCTTATCCCCTTGTTCTTACTACCCGTCCGACCTATTTTGGTATTCACATTAATGTGGAAGGGATGAAAACAGCACAGTCTCAGATAGAGTGTACCCACATTTGTGTGACGTGAACATGGGAAACAATTTAAGGGAACAAATCACATTACATCCGGCTGGGGTTCGAATACCTACTTCCCTGTCACAAACAAACAAGACATTATGATACTGAGGGATTTTCCCACGTGAACACTGGTGCTGGCATGAAATACTACAAGAATTTCGGGTTTTTTACATGTCACATTCTATCATAGTGTCAGACTGGACCATGTTCTGTGTGAACATCAGGATCAGACTGGACCATGTTCTGTGTGAACATCAGAATCAGACTGGAGCATGTTTCGTGGGAACATCAGAATCAGACCAGACCATGCTCTGTATGATCATCAGAATCAGACTGGACCATGTTCCGTGCGAACATCAGAATCAGACTGGAACATGCTCTGTGTGAACATCAGAATCAGACTGGACCATGTTCTGTGTGAATATCAGAATCAGACTGGAGCATGTTCCGTGTGAACATCAGAATCAGACTGGATCATACTCTGTGTGAACATCAGAATTAGACTGGAGCATGCTCTGTGTGAACATCAGAATCAGACTGGAGCATGCTCTGTGTGAACATCAGAATCAGACTGGAGCATGCTCTGTGTGAACATCAGAATCAGACTGGAGTATGCTCTATATAAACATCAGAATCAGATTGGACCACGATGCTTGGTATCGATATTGTTTAAAAACACGTCCAAACACGCACACTTTGATCATTGTGACCAATTAAATACGGATTAAAGAAACGTTGCTACCTCTGTCGGAAACGCATTGGAAACACGCAACTCCTTTCCAACATTTTGCAAACATGTCAAAAACTATTTCCAAAAAATATTTAGGAAGAGAGAGTAACCTTATTTGCATCTATTTTCAAACAAAGTTTCCGGAAAATGTTTCCTAGTGCGTACTCAGCCTTTATGATTAAAATTAACCGCTTCAGTGGCCGAGTGGTCCGGGAGTCCCTCTCGTGATAGACTGGTTTTCTGATTACAGATTTATCGGGGTACTAATCCCGGTCGGAAATTAATGTGTATCAGAAAATCACCTTAATGTTATGGCAGAGGAAAAAAATCAACCAGATTTAGGACCCTGTAATATCTAAATATCCAGTTTGAAAAAAATCCATCGTTCAGTTTCTGCTGTAGTCCCAGGTACAATCAGAATAGTAAGAATCACTTTTGGTTGAGCTCGTGAATACATGAAACGTTAAGATCAACCAGATCATAGAGGTAATACATTTTTACAATTATTACAATGTTTATTTATATGAGAAAGTAGAAATAAATAGGAGACATCTAAATATATGATCGGTTGACTATATTTGTGGTGTAAGGAACTATAACGCAATAAGGCGTTCTTCTAACAAGTTGCTCCCTTCTCTTCCATCTGACCGCTGGATGTTGAGTTCATGACAGTACGGGTCAGAGGTTACACTGATGGAAAGAGACCGAGAACATTCTATTGATGCCCTGTCTGCAACAACGTAATAAGTACAACCAGGGTCGTGGTGGGGCTTTTTGCCAATGTGAGCAGATCTTGTCTAAACTGTACCTGTGAATTGTTCTCATCACTCAGTAGAACACTCATTGGTCAGATATCAACGAACATACATTCCCATGTGAGGTATGTAGAGCAGAGCTTGTTTAAACTGTACCTGTGAATTGTTCTCATCACTCAGTAGAACACTCATTGGTCAGGTATCAACGAACATACATTCCCATGTGAGGTTTGTAGAGCAGAGATTGTTTAAACTGTACCTGAGAATTGTTCTCATCACTCAGTAGAACACTCATTGGTCAGTTATCAACGAACATACATTCCCATGTGAGATGTGTAGAGCAGAGCTTGTTTAAACTGTACCTGTGAATTGTTCTCATCACTCAGTAGAACACTCATTGGTCAGATATCAACGAACATACATTCCCATGTGAGGTATGTAGAGCAGAGCTTGTTTAAACTGTACCTGTGAATTGTTCTCATCACTCAGTAGAACACTCATTGGTCAGGTATCAACGAACATACATTCCCATGTGAGATATGTAGAACAGAGCTTGTTTAAACTGGACCTGTGAATTGTTCTAATCACTCAGTAGAACACTCATTGGTCAGGTATCAACGAACATTCCCATAGCAGAGCTTGCAAAACATAAGCACCGATTTATCAAGTAATTAAAATGAAAGATATGTTATATTTAATTTTAGCAACATCATGTTGCTTAAAATAAAATACCTGCTACAATGTAACACCATTTTCTAAGGGTCACTGGCATATAGTAGAGAATATATATAACACAAAGCTTCTTTGTGTTGCCATATTCCTTGCATTAGATATGTATCCCACGTATCCAATATTTAGTTCCTGATTGCCTCGTTAAGGGTACCATGAACCATTGACAAGTGGATCTTTAATAGAAGAGATTGTTAGATACGAATAAAGATAGATACATTCAGATATTATGGCAGCATTAAATTATGAGTTGTTTTATTTCATAAACCTTTCTCTTTTCCTAAATACTTTCAATGGATAATTTAAAAACTAAAAGTAATAATATATGACAACAACAAACACCTGAATTTAGACTTAAGCATAGGCTGGGCTTCGCATGTTTCAAGCTTGGCTTCGCATTTAAAAGTAACCTTCGCACACCCTTAGTGTCTTTTTAAAAAAATTAATTTGTTAACTGATTAACTTTTCTTTAAAATGACGAATTACTTCAAGGACTGAAAAATATGAATAACCACCCCAATTTTTTTTTCTCTCTTGTGTAAAGTTAATTAAAATGTGGAGGCTATTAGTGACTAATTAGATTAAGCTGTAAACTTGGAAATAACGATAAGGTTAGAAGGAAACCAAAATACGTTAGTCCCCCCCTTTCACCCTTTAAAAAGAGAGGATGTAAAAAAAAAAGATTATTGATTTTCAATTAGCGCCAGTCTGCTTCTACCAAGGGAATAAAAAATATATATAGCTGCCCTCTTTAACCCCCTCCCCCCATCCCAACCCTTATGTGCGTATCTCATTTGATAATTTAATTCACATACCAAGGCAGGCATCCTTTACAGCCAGTAAATTTGCTATATTTTAATAATAAGCAAACAAAAGCACAGTTTAGAGTAAATATTTATTTTCCGATATGAAATATTGAGTTTCTATAAACAATTTAATGAAAACAAATATAATTATAGCTTGAAGTTTTTGTCCATCACCTTACCTCATTCGATATTGAGTCTTTCTACTGAACTAACGCTCCTGAGTTCAATACCTGAAATGGCCGAAAAATGTATTATTGGTATAAATTGGGATTTATACTTTCATAGCTATGTATTCATGGCCAGGAGTGACTGGATTTGGTTTAAGTTCTATAATTAAGCTAGTTTGTAAGTTTTATATAATCATCCAGTTCAGGCCATAACCTCCTGTTGAGGTTACTTTTGAAATATTGTAAATATTAACACGTTATAATTCATGTATCTTATCACAAGGATCATTTAACGACTAGTTCTACGGGAAGAGATGAGGAGGGTAAATAGAAAAATGCACCCGAATTTACACGAAGAGAATAATGGAAAAACACATAATGAATAACACCTTTTAAAATTCCGCCCGCAATAGACTTAGCCGGGATTTTAGACTAAGCTTCCCCGTCCTCGGCTACCCCGACTATTGCGGACCTGACACCTTAGACCACGTGATCACTGGGTAGGTTGGACATAAACATATGATAATCACTTACAAAAATAGTAATAAAGAAAACTATACCTCCCACGGTTTAGCTCGTCAACTGGTTGGATTTCACAATAAAGGGGCAGGGATTAGGAAATTAACTTTTAAAGGAAGTGTACCCGCAGTTGCGTGGATGGAGAGTAGGAAATCAATTAGGGGAGAGATTAAACAAGTACACCTATCCAGGATTCAAACCATTACCTCCTTGTCAAAGGAAAAAATATACAAGATGAGACGGATGCCTTTGTCCACGCTAATTAGCAATGCAGGTGATGGAAAACACTTCCCATAGAGTGGTCCGGGTATCAAACCCCCAGCCTCCAAAATTAAAGTCCATCGTTCTAACCGCTCACCCAAAACAATATGTCTGATTATATAATCGGGCACCAGAAAATTATTTTTTATAATTAATTAAAAGGGAAAAGCATGGAAATTTCCCCCCCCCCCCTTCTAGTCGAGGGCCTTAGAATATTCCCTCCCCCTCAACCAAGTATTGAACAGGGCCGAAACGAACTTACGCTCGTAATGATCCAATTAAGCTGCCCGTAAATCACGCCGCACTAATTAACTCTTGTGATCTTGCGCGTGACCGATGATTATACAAGAACCATTTTAACCCCCTCTTTTTGTCTATTTTACTGAAGGGGGAAAAAATATTGATAAAGTTCTTAGTTATTTTCTATCTCCAATATCCCACAAAAAGACCAATCTGAGCGCGCCCTACCCTCCACCCCCCTTTCAATTAAGGGAGAGCCCTCTTGGATTCGCACGTGCCAATTCCTCTTTGCCGGGTCATTTGCTGCTCATTTTATTTAGATATCAATAAACTAAGGGTTATGTTTATTTAATTTCTAATAAAGGTGTGCGAAACTTCAAAAATATATCGTTCTTACTTCGAAAAAATAGTCCTGTTTCAACAACTACGAAGCTTCGCCAGTAAAAATATTAAAGGCTAGAACAGGGGTCTCCAAACGTTTTGCTATGCGGGCCACATAATATATTTTACACATTTTCGCGGAACAAAGTAATATTCACCTGTTCTTCAAGTAGCATTATTTTTTCCCCTGAATGCCTTGACATGTGCAAATATAAATAAAAAACATATAATTAAGAGTAGGAAAATTAAAAACATAAAATATCGATTAGTTCAAAAGTTCTCTAATTTTTATTAAATGTTACTTATAGAAGGCAAGACACAAATTAGCAGTTTTTGGTCAAATGTGCTGGAACATACTAGAATGGCACCAACAACGTTTTATTTATTAAAAAAATTACACTCCACATACTCGTCTATATACTTGACCGCCGAATTTATTTTGATTTATGAGCTTATATAAAAATTATGGGTAAGTATTTTTACCAAAATCACAAATATTTTCCCAAAGAACTTTAATAGATTTGATTACACCCACTTTTAATAAAAGTATATTGTATATCCAAATATAACAAGATGGGACTCATATAGGCCTATCATTTTTTTAATTTATAAAAATGTATAAAAATCGTTTAACTAATTTTAATACTATTTTATATTTATAAATATATATATATATATAAGCGAAGATACTTGTTCATTGATGAATGCATTATATTAAATATTGAGGATACCCTACCTAAAGCCAATAATAAAAAAAATATATATATATATATAAATATTATCACTGTCAGGTTATTGTTTAATGAACACATCGCAATGACCCGTAATTGATACAGAATTTATTGAAATACTCGCATTAACTGCAATAAAATTATATTCTGGTTTTATCTTCAAAGGTTGGTAGCCATCTTAGGAATTTTAAATGTGGTAGAACAATATTACTTAAAATTTCCTAAAGCCTACCTAAAGCCAATAATATATATATATATATAAAATGCGAGTATTTCAATAAATTCTGTATCAATTACGGGTCATTGCGATGTGTTCATTAAACAATAACCTGACAGTGATAATATTTTTCTTAATACCACGGAATGTGCAATAACTTTGCATGATATTCATTTCAAAACATCACCTTATAGGGTAGAGATGATTTAATTTTATCAGAAAATATCAAAGAAAAAACTCCAGGCCAAGAAACTCACAAAAATGCTTCCGAAAATTACTTCAGTATCTCAAGTTGCATAGACATATATTTTACGAGGCTATATTAATAATAATAACAATAATAATATGGTCTTAATTGAGAGGGTGCGTGAACAAACTGTGGACAAGATGTTGGATGTGCAATGTGGCTACAAGCCAGGTAGATTTTGCAGGGACCAGATATTTGCATTGCAACAAGTGATTGAGAAATATATAGCAATTAAGAAGAAAGTTAAATGCACGTTTTTTGATCTGGAGAAAACGTACATTCGGGTGAGTACGAGTATATCATAGAATGTTCTTAGAAAGTATGGTGCGGATACAAAGTTAGTAAAAGTAATTATGGCAGCGAATGATAGAAGTAAAAGCTTGCTTTAGGATGGATGGAATTTTGAGCGAATGGTTTGACATTGACCAGGGTATTAGACAAGGTTGTATTATGTCTCCATGTTTTCTTTAATGCATTCATGGATAGATGTATGAGGGATGCTTGTGAGGACGCGATTGGTGTACAAATGAACAATGTGAATGTGAGAGTGCTGTTATATGCATATGACCTTTTAATGGCTGAGAATAAAAGTGACTTCTCTAATATATCAAATCGTATGAATATGGCGACAGGCAGAATGGATCTTCGTATAAATGACTCGAAAACTAAGGTTATAGTTTTTGATAAGGGCGGGTCAGGAAATGATTGTCAGTTTAGTATATATGGATAACTTTAAGAACAAATGAATGATTGTGTGTATCTGGGCAGAATGTTATGTAAAAAAGGAAGGATGGATTATGAAATCGACAGATGAATCTGGGAGAGTAGTTAGTTACATGTGTGTGGAATAGTGGAAATAATGAAGTGGTATAGAAAGAGGCGAAGATGGCAGTGTATAAAAGTATGTTGATGCCAATATTGTTTTATGGACGTGAAGCGCAAGCTTGTCAGGAGAAACACAAGAGCAAGTTAAATGCGGGTAGAATAAGATATCTGAGACTTGTGTGTGGAAAAACTCGCATTGGCATTGGCATTGGGCATATTGAGAGGAAGAGAGTTGCTCGAGTGATGAAACAAACATATGAAGGTAGAGTGTGTGGATCAAAAGGAAAGGGTTAGGCCAGGTAAGACGTGACAAAATGTTACAGATGATTGTGTGAAAAAGAGAGACATCAAGAGTTTTAAGGATAAATGAGCATGTATTATTCAGTGGATGGGTGTTGTTGAAGCGAAGGGAGTATGCCAGGATAGGGAAGTGTGGAGAAAGTTAGTGAGGATGGATTAAGTACGAAGTTTTTTTTTTTAGCTATATACACAGTTTCTTGACTACCTCATATCGGAACGGCTTGATTATGTATGTGTGTATGTATGCGTGTAATATACCCAATACCCTCCATGTCTAAACACAGCCCCCCCCACTGTTGTGAAATGTAATATTTATTATTTCTGTTTTCGGACCCAAAGTTCCCCTTCATCACTTCATGAGACATGTAAATGTGACATCACTTACTAAGAAAAGCTACCCTCAGTAAACCTGGTGGGAATCGATCTCCAACATCTCCGTGATCTAAAAACTAAATTATATATGAGCTTGACGTTTAGTCCGGGTGCCCACTGATGTGGCTCAGACGTGTTGAGGCGGTGATTTGCTCATCCTACTATTTTTAAATAAATTAACATATTATAGGTCTGTAAAATTCACTCATATCATCCTGTACTCAAGGATTCCTCAGCGTTAGCTGTAAATAGCCCAAACATACATTAAAATGCATATACTCAAATACCCCACTTCCGTTTTTCACCAAGAAAATAATTTGACTTAACCCTCTTATCCTCCTTGGCTTTCCTAGACATTCCTAGACAGTCTTAATATCAAATCATTACTAGTTCCTCTATATAATACCCTCCTTGGCTTTCCTAGATATTCCTAGACAGTCTTAATATCAAATCATTACTAGTTCCTCTATATAATAACCTCCTTGGCTTTCCTAGATATTCCTAGACAGTCTTAATATCAAATCATAACTAGTTTCTCTATATAATAACCTCCTTGGCTTTCCTAGACATTCCTAGACAGACTTAATATCAAATTATTACTAGTTCCTCTATATAATACCCCCCTTGGTTTTCCTAGACATTCCCAGATGGTCTTCATCTTTGTTTCCTCGTGAAAGATATGTTTTGAACCACTCCATCAAAGTTCTATATTTCTTCTCGGGGGTTGTCAAAGGACAAATGGGGTTTATATGGAGAACCAGTCCCCAGTTCCTCAACTTTATGAAATACCTAGTGAGCGCTACATGTTGTGTTTCTCTCGGTTCGTGGAAAGACAGACAAATCCAGGCGTACCAACTCTCAGAGGCAGGTAACCCTAACCTTCCCTCGTCTACAATCCCAAACAGGAGAATCTTCAAGAAAACCCCAACGGCACAAACAAACACACGCGTTGAATTTACAAATGTGAGGGACTTGGAGCAAAAATCATTTATATCACATCCTCCTTCATTGGTTTATCTTTCCAAACATCAACAAAATATACACGTTTATCTGACACATATCGGTGGTTAAATGGTCTATGGCGTCACTCTTGCGATATACTGGACTGCTGATGACCTGGATATCGGGTTTAAAATCACGTACTGAAGGGGTTTTTCCTTATATGTTTTTCCACTCTCCCTCCACGCAATATTAAGTTAATTTTCGTTAAATTAAACCTTCTTCATCTCTAACCCAATACAGTAGCTAGTACATAATCTTATAACCCTAAGGGGTAGTAAGATATGGTGCTAATTTTATTTTTAATTGTTTTCTTTCGAGCCACGAAATACCTCGTGAAATTTTTAGCCTGGGCGTAACCTTGGCTAGGTACAGACAAATATCCACATGAAATACATTATTTGACAGTTATTAAAGCGACTAGATCTACTTTTAAGTATCCATACATCAAGCAATATCATCTGCAACTGTCACTTTCTATAGATATTATCAATACATATAAAATAACAATAATAATATAACGAAGTAAAATGTTATCAAAGTTGATGGTAGAAAAATATATTTATACATTTAAAAGGTTCTTTCCGGGACTTATTTTGAGAAATGTATCTAAATAATATAACTATATGGGCTACAATAAACTTAGTTTTGCCAAATAAAATCTGTAATCAAAGTAAAGTATAAAGTGTGTAGATTGTATCCAGACGTAAACTAGCTGACTGTTGCACTAAGGGTGGACTCAAGGGGCATAAGAAAGTAGGTGGAGAAGAGTTGAGAGGGTACGTGTTGGAGGTTCACTTCTCCCTCCACCTTTTGTACACTAGCGCACTCTCTTAGATGTGAACTTCTTAGCGCTCCGTCTCTTGTGCATTCAAAGCTGCACAGACAGAGCCGACCTGTTGTCTACTGTCACCATGTTTTAATAACTACCACCCCCTACCTTAACAAACATCACTGCTCCATACGTCATTCCGTCGAGAAATCGTTGACGTTCAGAGGAGAAACTATATAACTCACACTTTACACACAGATATTATCAACTAACTCCCATAAGTGAAGTTCACTGTCAGCAAGGCCGTAGCCAGGGAGGGGTTTTTGGGGGTTCAAACCCCCCGCGAAATTTTATGAACAAAATATATATGGCTTTATTTATGGTTCAAACAATATAAAAATTAAGATACAAATACAAATTAGGGGGCTGTGTTACCATAAAAAGCACTTCAGAGAGCTTCTAGAGGTGTTAAATATTTCGAAATTTTCCTAGCCTTCGGCATTTTGGGGGTTATTTCACCATAAAAAAAACTTCACAGAACTTCAAAAAGTGTTTAATATTTAGACATTTTCCAAGCCTTCGGCAGTTAGTGAGTTATTTTACCATGAAAAGAACCACTTCAGAGAGCTTCTAGAACTGTTTATCATTTAGAATTTTTTTTCTAGATCCCTCCTGTTTTCCGGAACCTCATTTTGAAATTTTCTATTTTTAGATTTGTTTTGTTATAAATAGCAATCCCACTGTCTTCCTGCCAAATTTCATACTTTATACTCATCTATAACTCCAGCTGTGTCCATAGAGATAGCTCAGTAATTCAGCAGGTGATTTACCTACCAGGGGTTTTTACTGTTTGGACATGTGGTACACTCCAAATTACAGAGGGAGGTACATTTTACAATTACCAAAATTACTTAAACACATTTTAAAATATTCATAAGTCAAGTCATGTGATCTGTAGCCGTTACTTTTGATAGATTATCACTGGCATATCTATAAGATAAAAATAAAAATATAATAGAATGTTATTAATGTCCGTAGTAAGATTTGTTCGTGTTTACTAAAAGGTCCTTTATACCAGAATCTTGAACAAAATAAATGGTAGCTAATGAAAATACAAACATGATTTTGGAGGTTAAGTAAGATTAGTTACATTTTATAATATTATTAATGTAATTCTCTAGGTATTGATAATATCTATCAGAAGTGACAGATGCAGATTACATGATTTGACGTATGCACACATGAAAGTAATTTTAATCATTCTTGCAACTGGAGCATACTGTCCTTGCTACCGTGTCCATGGACAAGTAGAGATTGATGCGTTAGTTCTAATGAAAACAATAAAAGGCAGATCATCAGAACCATTCCATGACAAAAAATGGCTCATATAATTGCTAATTCATATTTTCAGATTAGGGAAAAATAAGTTCACGCAAAAATTAACAATAAAAACTTCATAATTATAGTAATTGACGAGAATAACGACCACGTGATTTGACTCTGGAGTGCGGGGAGCTTATATTTCGGCTGCGGGTATTCAGGTAGTCAAGATTAGGTTCTTTGGCATCAGAACTTTATTTGTGTGGAGGGTAAAGAAGGGGGGGGGGCGGGTTTGTTAGAAAAAAAATAAGGAAAAAACAAAAGGTATTTTCGTGATGGTGGTCCCCCCCCTCCCACAAGAAAAGGAGGGTCAATAAATAATTGAAAAATGGATGACTCTTTGAAGCTGGTTGGAATGATCCCCACTTGAAGTTTTTTTTTAAATCATACTCTTTCAGAAATATATTTGAAATTTGAGTGCCCCTACAAGACATTTAGAGTGGTCCTTGCTTGTGATTTTTTTTTTTAAATCGGGTGTCTTTAAAATCAATTTGTAGTTTGTTTATAATCGTATGATATTCTCCACCACTGACCCAGTCAATTGACTGTATTACAGACAGATGTGTTGATAGCACAGTAAGAGCTCTCGTATCGTTGTTTTGATGAGTAAATTAGCCGACAGGGAAATGTTTCACGAAGCTGCTCCGGACATTCTGGTCCGTAGAAACTGTTCTCTGGCATTTCAAATTACCCGGAGTTGCCCCAATACTATCTTCCTCTCTCTCATTTCATCTCTGTCGCGCGCGTGCGTTTGTAGGAGTACGTGCGTGAACAGTGAGGGCGTGTGTGCGTGCTGGCTGTGACAGTCAATTATGATAAACAGCTGGGAGTTAAAGAGGGGGAGTAGGGGGAGTGCTTGACTGCAGCGCTGCTTGTGACAGCGGAGAGAAGGAATAACTATGAGGGTTGACGTGGTTTAAATAGAGTGGGGGAGCGGGGGTGACAGACATAGCGTGTGAATGTGTGAGAATGTGTGTGTGTGATAGACAGAAAGAGAGAAAAAGGGACAGCTATAATCTTTTTTTTTATGAAGCCTAAACTAAACGAGCCGTTTCAGCGCCATTTTTTTTTTCCGCCACATCTTAGTACAGACACAAACATAAATTACGCTAATGTGTTAGGTATATGGAAGAGTGAATATTAAAGGAAATGTACCCACATTTGCTTGGATGGAAAGTTGTAAATGGGGACGCGGCCGTTGGCCTAGAGTCATTTGGCCTAAAAAATAATTTCACTAAACTCATTTGGCCTAATGTAGTTTGGCCTAAAGTCGTTTAGCCTAAAAGTAATTTGACCTAAAGTCATTTGGCCTACACTTTAGGCCAAATGATGGGTACCCTTGTAAACCATTTAGGAAAGAATACCCTCAGTATACTCTATCCGTCACGGGGAGTCCAGTCCAACTTGATAGTGACGCCTTAGACCACGTGACCATTGATACAGATGACTGTGTCTGTAGATGGTTTGTTAAGTGTAATAGATTAAGGAAATATGTCACGAATTGTTTGTGACCTGCGAGTGAGACTTAGAAAAGCAAACAAATGTTCAATTGAAAGTGAATAACGAGGCTCGTGTAGTCTCGCTGATATTTGACACTGGGACGACAAATATTATCATATTGGACCTAGGCGTGTTGTCACATTTTTAAAACAAGTTCACAATTAATTACTAATACAATTAAATGAGAGACTCAATATTATCTGCTTAGGAGTCATTTGCGACTGGATCTTTTTAAACTCCGATCTATTTCTATACTGACTTTTTTTTCTCTATAATCTACAATTATTAATGTATTTTTATTTTACTTTTTACACTGTTCAATAAACTAATATACCAAATTATTATTGTTATCATTAATATTATTATTAGCACCGCGTCTTACTACCCGTTCGGGTTATACGCACTTTCGCTCATGTGTAATGGTAGGGGGATTATGAGATGAAATGGAGGACCTACAGTTTAACGTGGGATCTGAACCACGGTGGAGGCTTGGCATTCCTCACATTCACAAGTTGTGATTAATACACGTCTTGTCAGAGGTGAAGGAAGGGTTTGGCAATCAGATAAATCTGTGCTGGGACCGAGGATTGAACGCCGGACCCTCATCACAGAAGTCTGACACCTTACCCTTAGACCGCCAAGTCACCTAATATACCAAATTTCCCAAATTAGAGTATCACATTTTTTAATTAATTTAAATCAATTTATTACTTTGGTAGAAAATATAGTGTAATAGATTTAGGATCCATCGATGTAATTATTTATTACAATTAATATGTATAGGCCTATATTATATGATACATTTATTTTGATTATTAATGTATTAAGTTTATTAATTCGTGTTTTTTTTGTGGGTGTTGCTTTTTTAACTTTATTGGATTGTAAAGTGTTAGACTATTTTCAAATTTGAAAAGTTACTAATAAAGTAAGTTATATAGGTGTTCCACAACCTTTTACCGATGCTATTAAGTTATTTAGAAATGATCACGTGGGTATAGACATCAGCCATGTTTGATATGGCTTGCAATTTACATGGAGCTCGGTGTGGATATATGTCTACTTTGGTGTCAAATGCGGGTACACTCTCTCTGTGAACGTGCCTTCCTCATCTCTGACTCATTAGTGTGAAAGTAATGTCTGTCCAACATTGATGGTCACGCAGACTAAATATCGGGATAATCAAGTCTGGTTTGACCGTGATGAGTTCAGTTTTCAAATCCATGCCAGGTGTAAGGAGTTTTTTTCCTAAATGTTTTAATCATTCTTTCTCCTAGAAAATGTGGGTACATTTACTATATATTCTTTCTTCATCCCTATCTAACTATCCTGGATAAATGAGGATAGCTCGTTTGGGCACCAAGACGCTAGTGAACCCACATATTAAATAATCTACTTTTTCGAATTAAAAAGCAAGTCAAAAATCAAACTTTCCAAGGTGTGTTTCGAAGGCGTCACATATATTTTGTTTTGCCTACTATTTTGAAACGTGAGTGGGTGAAAAACAAGCCGTGCTCAGGCCCACCCCTTTATAGAGGGTTTAAGGGAGTACGCGTGGATAAATCACCCCCCTCGTTTCCGCCCGTGTTAATGGGAATATATATAGCAGTTTCCTGTTGAACAAATACAGAGAAAAGCGGTGAAATATACTGTCCACTCTTTGTGGCTTCCTTTTAACCTAATGAGTGGAGCGTCGTCCAACCAACCCTGGCCTGATACCAGAGCTGTTACTAGAACAGACAACATAGCAATGAGTGGAACATGGTCCAAACCTGGCCCGATACCAGACTTGTTACTGGAACAGCCAATATAGCAATGAGAGGAGCATGGTCCAAACCTGGCCCGATACCAGACTTGTTACTGGAACAGACAACATAGCAATGAGAGGAGTATGGTCCAACCCTGGCCTGATACCAGAGCTGTTACTGGAACATACAACATAGCAATGAGAGGAACATGGTCCAAACCTGGCCTGATACCAGAGCTATTACTGGAACAGACAACATAGCAATGAGAGGAGTATGGTCCAAACCTGGCCTGATACCAGAGCTGTTACTGGAACAGACAACATAGCAATGAGAGGAACATGGTCCAAACCTGACCCGATACCAGAGCTGTTACTGGAACAGACAACATAGCAATGAGTGGAGCGTCGTCCAAACCTGGCCTGATACCAGAGTTTTACTGGAATAGACAACATAGCAATGAGAGGAGCATGGTCCAAACCTTGCCTAATACCAGAGTTGTTACTGGAACAGACAACATAGCAATGAGAGGAGCATGGTCCAACCCTGGCCTGATACCAGACTTGTTACTGGAACAGACATAGCAATGAGTGGAACATGGTCAAAACCTGGCCTGATACCAGAGCTGTTACTGGAACAGGCAACACAGCAATGAGTGGAGCGTCATTCAACCCTGGCCTGATACCAGAGCTGTTACTGGAACAGACAATATAGCAATGAGAGGAGCATGGTCCAACCCTGGCCTGATACCAGACTTGTTACTGGAACAGACAATATAAAAATTGGATGGAACACAACTATTCTCTTACCTAGTTTATTTACAATGCAATAAATTCACCTTGACAGGTAGCAGTTTTACCTTGACCCATTACACTATGACTATCGTCAAGGCTCACACCATAGTGTAATACTTGGTGGTAAGCTCCCTATCTTTCAGGATGTCCGGAGTATATATTTGCTATGTATTTTTATTTCATGTCCTTGCTTGACTTATATGGGCTTATTAACGGCATAATCTCAAGGTTATATATTGAGAAGGTTCTTTAGAAAAAGTGCACCCACATTAGGATGGTGAAAGTGAAGTAATAAATCACGTGTAAGAATACCCGCCCTCTCTTTTCACTCCCTCCTCCTTAGTACCCTCGTCCGAGAGCTGAACACTTTCATCGGTAATACAGACCACACATTATGCCGTATGACCACCAGCGCAGATAATTTAGTGAAAACATTTTGTCAGATTCACACAGAGAGATAATAGAACCAGATATATTCTTGGTCCTGCACTGCGATGCGAGTATTGGCTCCAAGTGGCTCAGCTTTGTCAACAGGGGGAATATGAAAAACAATTTGGTGGGGGAGGGATTACCCTCGGTACACCTGGCTGGGACTCGAACCCTAAGATTTCTATCAAAACCAATACAATTTGAGACTGACGCCTATACCCAAGTAATCAACGGTATTGAGTGGTTTAAGTTCGCGAGGAAAACAAATCTCATATATTCTTGTGATTGTGGGCCTACAATCCTCCCACGTGTATGGTTTATTGATCCATGATTTTATATATATTACGTAATCCAAGGGAACCGGAAATATGAAGGCGATCTAAAGGAACTGCACCAAATATTGTTTGGTCCAAATTTTGTTAAATTATCTATTGCCAAACTTTCTTGTGAAGGTCTTTTATCTACCAGAATCCTTCAAAATAATATAAGGTTCTGGAAGAATCGAGCCCCAGCCCCCCGTGTCAGAGTCAGTAGTGCCAACCCACCTGATAATTAACATAAACACATGCTAAGGTATTGACTCAATTAGCTTTAGCGAAATATTTAATAACACTATGCGTTATTGCGTTATTTCAAAATATGGTTCACACCAAAATAAAGTCAAACGGTTAAAACAAGGCTCTTTTTACTTAAATTTGTTTGAGTTTTATTATTAGAAAATAATGTGTGAAAATGTAGCAATAGTTTATTTTAAACGACTTTTTAATCATATTCGCGGAGCTATGAGACTAGAATTGTTGAAAAAGGGCTCTAGAGCTAGCATTTCTCTAACAAATACAGTAACTCTTGTATAGGCTAACAACATACGAGTTTAAGATGTTTGAGAACTAGCAGCGAGATTTCCTTTTTACCTTAAGATAAGAAGTTTTGTAGTTTTATTCCCTCTTTTTCTCATTGACATAACAAAAGATGGTTGTATATAAAGAGTGAAAGGGAGTAAAAGCAACAGAACAGAGAAGTGGTTCCAGAAAACTACACAGACCATTTTATTTTAAGCCGTGTGGCCTGACGGCGATTGATACTTTCTCGTTCACTGAGGCAACCGCCTTAGTATACATTAGGAATGGAACCCTCATGTCCTTAGGGATATTAGAGAAAATATAACCGAGATTGACAATTTTGTTTTTTAATATTTAAATTTGGAATTGGAATTTTCTTAGGGCTCTAATATTGCTGATTCTTGTTTCATCTTCAACATTATAGTACAAACTCGATAACCAGACGCCAGAAGATTAATTTAACACTCAACTGATGAGGATATCAGAGTATGATTGGCTAGGGATGAACTAAATAGCCATTGGTATTCGCTAAGCTTAAAAACAAGTAGGCCGATATTACTGAAGTAAATTTACTATACAACGAATTTATAATTCAAGGAATCAACTTCCCTTGCAAGATACTGAATGATCTAGTGCGTAAGGAGCTGTAAAATAAATAAACTTATACGTTATACTTAATTGGTCATGTGTCTGTCCAACTAAACAAGATACTACCATAATCCCTTGCACCAGGGATTGAATGTTTGATGTAATGTAACCGTTATAGACTAAATTAGTTTGTAAGTCATTTGTTGACATCGAGTTGTTTTCATAAAGCGAACATCATAATTATATACCGGGGTAAAAAAAAAGTGTACATAATTTATAAATGTTAATACGTAGACCATACAAAACAAAAAGTGTTGTAAAGTGAATAATTTAAATAAACACCAAATTATGTCATTATGTTTCCACCATTGGCCTTTGTGTAGCTAATTAATTAGTGTACGAAACGTAAATTAAGCTCAAATTAGTTTAGTTTTTCCTTTTAGAAAGCGTGAAATTACTTCCGTCACATAGATTGCCGTTAGCGCTGCTTTTAAACTTGCGTGTAAAAGCCATCAGACGAGCTTTCATTATGGTCACTAATTTCTCATCAAACTATAAATACAGTCAGTCTCAAAACTCACACACTTTTACACAGAACAACAACAGAGTTGCAGTGAAAGAACAGTTACTATAAACAGTTACTATGAACAGTTATTATAGGTCCAAACGATACTCAATCAACGATAGTTATAATAATTTCAACTTGCATCAAGGCTGCCGTTAAATGTTCATCAATGATTGATTACTATAATAACGTGATTTAACTATGAATGGACGCTTGGAGAAGATCTTACAAAATACAAGTGATCCTTCACAGTCAACATTGATAACATGGGACATTATTATTATTATTATTATTATTATATATCCGACACCTTAGCTCAGTCGGTATCGTGTTTGTCTAGTGAGCTAAGAGTCCCGGGCTCAATCCCGGCATGGTTGAAAAAATGTATCATTGGTGAAATGTGGGTTTACCCTTTCACAGTGATAAATCAACGGCCAGGGACTGGATGCTGTGACTTTCCTAATCTTAAGATAAATTATAAGGCATATGAAGCAACGACAGGCCTAGCAAGCCGGTAGTGGAAAATATATGACTTGAATAAAAAACTGACCCAGGCTACAGGCTGGAAACAATAATGGATGTAAAGTAAAAACTTATTGTATATATGTTGATAATATATATCACAATTGACAGCTGCAGGTTTACTTGACTTGACGTATGGATAAATAGGCCTAGCAGTACAGTTTCTTTGCAATAAAATTGGAATATTTATGCCATAAATATATCTTTTAAAATCCAAAACAGTTTTGTGTGCCTTCAATTTTGAGTTTTTAGCTTCTTGCACTTTCTTAACTAAGAGATTATTTCATCACACGACTTACAAACCAAAACTCTAGCAGACACAACAAAGTCTCTCGGTCACATGAAAGAGGAAGACCCAAATTCATCAATTTTTGGCCATGCAGGGAACCCAACCTGGGTCCTGAGTCTGCGGTAAGGTGCGCTACCAGCGGATCCACAAGTGTTACCAATATTTTAATCCACGTCATGAGCTAGCGATGATTATGTCAGCAATCACACACACAAACATCCCCTCCTAGAGCACTCCTCTAAACTCCTATGGCCACTGCAATGTGAGCCTAGCGCCTTATACCACACGACCATCCTTTTGGGTTGTACTCTATATAAACCCGTGGGTTAAGGTGGAGAGGAAGGGACACAAGCCAAGATTCATATTTTTACATATTTTTTAACAAAAACGTTTTTGATCAAAATATATCCATAATAATTTGCTCAAGCAGATATGTTGGTTTTAGTTTTATACCCATGATATTATTAAAAGTCTTTGAATATCTATCTTGTGCAAGATAGCATAGGATAAGAAAGATTCTGAACTAAGAGAACAAGTTCCGGTCAATATCATCTTACCCATGACCAATACTAGAGAAATATCTAGATTACCTTGGGTAGAAAACTAAGTTAAACGTATCTACTGGAGCAACATTTGATTTATTGTAAATACAGCCCTCTCAAGTATCGTGTGTTGGTTACTTGTCGAACTAGAGCTCTCACAAGTATCGTTTGTTGGTTACTTGCTGAACAAGAGCTCTCACAAGTATCGTGTGCTAGTTACTTATTGAACTAGAGCTCTCACAAGTATCGTTTGTTGGTTACTTGCTAAACTAGAGCTCTCCAAAGTATCGTGTGTTGGTTACTTGTTGAACAAGAGCTCTCACAAGTATCGTTTGTTGGTTACTTGCTGAACTAGAGCTCTCCAAAGTATCGTGTGTTAGTTACTTGTTGAACTAGAGCTCTCCAAAGTATCGTTTGTTGGTTACTTGTTGAACAAGAGCTCTCACAAGTATCGTTTGTTGGTTACTTGTTTAACTAGAGCTCTCCAAAGTATCGTGTGTTAGTTACTTGTTGAACTAGAGCTCTCACAAGTATCGTGTGTTAGTTACTTGTTGAACTAGAGCTCTCCAAAGTATCGTTTGTTGGTTACTTGTTGAACTAGAGCTCTCCAAAGTATCGTTTGTTGGTTACTTGTTGAACTAGAGCTCTCCAAAGTATCGTTTGTTGGTTACTTGTTGAACTAGAGCTCTCCAAAGTATCGTTTGTTGGTTACTTGTTGAACTAGAACTCTCCAAAGTATCGTTTGTTGGTTACTTGCTGAACTAGAGCTCTCCAAAGTATCGTTTGTTGGTTACTTGCTGAACAAGAGCTCTCACAAGTATCGTGTGTTAGTTACTTGTTGAACTAGAGCTCTCACAAGTATCATGTGTTGTTACCTGTTGGGCCCCCAAGATGTGCTGATAGTTTACTCAGAGATGATTGCTATGCATGTTATAAAGATACAGAGAGGAGCTATCCTGGCTCTGTGAATTTCCGCTATGTGCGTGTGTGTTTGGACAAGTATCGGTGTACACAATACACACTTGTGTTCAATGGCCGCAAGACATGCGAAGGGATATTTATTAGGGTGAATCGCTAACGGGGTTGGGGGGGGTTGGACGTGGCGATATTGTAGCCTCTCTTCCTCCTAATACATTCCCTCATCCTCCCATCCTAGCCTTAGAGGGAAGACAGGAATGTGCTATTCTCCTGGACCACTTGATGCACTGTTCGGTTGGATAGTTTCGCTAAGTTACTCCTACAAGGTGAGTTATCACAGTAAAAAGGGCATATATCCATGTTTGTTAGCTTTGCGTTATTTTCATTTTATATCTACCACATCCAACCACCCGTTCAGGCAATACGCATATGTATTAATGACATAGGAATGAGGAAGGTAGAATAAAAAAGTAAATGTCCCAGAAATTTCGTAGAGAAAACCTCCCTAGTTAAGTTAATGACCTGCAGAGATTTAAACTCTGACCTCCACAATATCTCAGACAAAACAGATCAGACGAGATTGACGGTAGAATCTGCGTGATCCCGATTCATTATATTCAACTAAATAATATTTTAAAACTAATTCAAAGTAATCATGTTTGATAGCGTGGTTTAGTTTAAGGAATGAAAAGGAGGGAGGTAAATGAATGTAAGTGCATCCACATTAGTGTGGGGAGATGAACAAGATGAATGTGATTTAGTCAACCCCCAGTAATAAATCACGTGCGTAAAGCCACCCCTAGTGTCAGCGACTGAGTTTCGATCCTAAGCATCCTCGTCACCATCAGTACAGTCTGCGTAGATCGTAGTGTCTGCGTGTTCACCGATGCAGGCTTCAATTTGAGCACAAGCTGTTCTTCCCCGTGAAAATAAAATCCCTGTTAGCAGCTCACTGACTTTATTCTTGTCTCACAAAGAATAATTAATCCATAAAGGAGGAGGGTTTGTTATAAAAATGTAGCTATGCTCGTAAATAAATCTTGATGCTGCCTGAATGAGACTTTACGACCAGGGCCTGATCGTGGGCAATTTCCAGGGCTAGCACTCTTTGATAGGACTGTACTGGTATACTGTTTCCTTCCATTAATTACCCATTCGAACAACCACACACACGATAATGTAATAAGCGAGTGTATATTTATTAGTTCACCCCCCTCCCCTTCTCGCCAATGATCAATACAACAAATGTTCCTATCCTCGTTAATCCATGGTAAAAGCAATTTTCCAGATTGTGGTGATGCTTGAAAAGACAGTACCTTTACGTTCTTCATTCCGATCATTAGGTCGCGAACCAGGAAACACATCAAAGGAATTGAAGAAAGTCTCTTTGTTTGTTTGTTTACCAGAGGACGCGTTTACATATTCATTTCATGCAAACCCGTTGAGACATGCGTTCATAAATCATACATCATCTACTAGTATTCAATTATTGATCCAAGCTCGTGGCTGTTTAGCCGCTGGGGGAGGTTTATGTTATAAGAGTGGTCACACTGCATCCGTTGCTATAGCACGGACACTGAATAGTGTTACTTAATCATCAGTTTCATCACTATAGTATTAACACTGAATAGCATTACTTATCCATACAGTTTCCTCATTTATCATAGGTCACCCCTTTGAAACATGGCAACTCTCCTACCATGAAACTCTTCGTACTCTAAACTCCTCATACTCCCTCTGACACTACGGAGTTCCTTAGCTTAGTCAACTCCCCACTCTTAGCCATCCCTGCAAGTTTTCTCTTTAATGTTGAACCCATCCTTGCGACCCACTGATTGAAACACACATGTTGGACTTGGAATAATGGTATATTTTCTTTGAACAGTGATCTTGATGAAGTACATTCAAACTATTCTCTTTCCTTGACCCAGTCGATTCCTTGCACATTGCAAGCGAGCGGTATCATGAGTGTGTCAGTGACGAACGAGTTCCCCCACCACGAAGCTCGGCCCAGCTCTAGCGGCGGGATTAGTAACTACCCTACCGCGCTGCGCCAGACAACTGCGCGGAAAATAAAGAGGGGTAGAGAGGGATTGTCACGTCATTGGCTCACCTTGCACCTGTTTCTCAAAAGAAGAATTTCATTTGGTTTGATATTTTCGAAAATATAATCTAGTTCCATCAGTCTAGATAAAATTGAGATGTGATACATAATATTATACTATAGCAACGCTAGTTTGGTAGGGATCAGGAAGGTTAAATGTCCCCTATTTGGCGTGGAGGGTGAGCGGGAAACTCTTTAGGAAAATACACCCTAAGTATTCTCAGCCAGGATCCAGTACCAGACCTTCTTGTCACCAGAAACTGGTCCGAGTGAGTTTACCTATAAGCCGCTTACCCACTGATATTAAGAGTGTTTAAACTTTTTTTT
Source organism: Timema genevievae (assembly GCA_902155825.1). Classification (NCBI taxonomy): domain Eukaryota; kingdom Metazoa; phylum Arthropoda; class Insecta; order Phasmatodea; family Timematidae; genus Timema; species Timema genevievae. The sequence continues at coordinate 117,524 of CABFWO010002467.1, forward strand.
CTACAGGTTAAACAGAGAAGTTTACTTTTAGATTTTTTTTATCACCACGTCTTACTATCTGTTCAAGTTATACGCATATAATTATATTGTAGTCTCGTTACTTGACAATGTTGACACAAACTGTCATGGCGAGAAAGTTTATTGTTGATTGAATAATTTTATGAAATGAGACTATCTTAGCAATCTTTTTTAAATATATATATAATTTAGAGTATTTAACGTGCACTTTCTAAACTTCCTGATTACATCAGCACACGACTTGTAACAAACGTTACAAACAAATAACGTTACCCGTTCAGGCCTCTTCTACACACCCGTTAGACTGAGACACTGATATTAAGACCGCGCATCGTGTCTTGTCTGATGACGTCATCCTGTCAACGCCATGGACGTGTCGAGTCTCTGGTAGAAGGTAGATGCTTCGAGACTCTAGTAGAAGGTCCGCCAACTAGAACCTACTGGATGAGAGCCAGATGTTCTGCGCATGCGCCATGTTCCCCTCCCTTTTCTCTATCTCAGCCATCCTCGTATATTCCCCTATATCTGTATCTGGTATCACGTTACGTATAAATAGCGTGTTTCGACTCTATAGGCCACAGTCTGTCTCTGGACGTCGTGCAAGCTAGTACTGCCTAGCCAACGGCTAGTATGGGAGAATATCCCGGGAGTGGGTACAAAAACTTCAAAGAGAGGAGGTCTGGCCGGGTGAACGTGAAGTTCCGCTCTTGGTAGAGTACCCCGAGGATGATGAGATTTCTTTCTCGGCAACCGGGGGCCTACTGGCGGGGGAAGTTGTGTTTTGTTGGACTCGGTCCCAGCTAGCTGCCTAGTGATGTAAGTCCTCACCACGAATTTGGTCCTCGTTGGTGAGACTCAGATGCACACTTTTCTGAGCATCACGCATACGGAGGTAGCGTGAACTTGAGCTGGGGATTTTCACCTGGGTTGGTCCTGTGTGCCGAGTCTCAGTAAGAGGTGATGAGCCTGGCATTACAAGGCTTATTGACCCATATACTTACTTTGACGGGGCTTGGGGAAGTCAAAAAGTCACGCACACACACGCACGCAAGTATTTGCCCTCACTTCTGTCGAGAGTTTTTCCCCCTGCTCTTACTTCCCCTCATTGGGGTGGTCCTGGTGACATTTTCCTTTGTATGTCAGGCCTGGTCTACCCTACTCTAATAGAGTCGTACATTCATTTCTTACTTTCACGCGTTTTAAAGTGCATAGGCCTCGGCCTGACGCACACCTAGTACCCCACCTAGTTACACATGTGGAGAGAGCAGAGGTAGAGCCGGCTCTCACTCAAGGTAGAGCAGGATACTCGGGGGAAGGGGGGGGGGCTGCCGTAATCTTTTCCCCCTTTTTCCCCTGTAGGCGCACACAATACCACTGACGATTGCCTAGGTAAGCAGTGCTCTCCCCACCAGACTTGCTTGTACGCCTATTTTAAATTATCTTTAGACCATTAAACTTTTTGTCAAATGTTTTATAAATTTTCTTTTTCGCTTTAGTACTTGATTATTTATTTAAAATTAGATGATAAATTAAATATGGTTGAATTACGTCATCCTGTTATTTTCGGTGGGCAATTTTAATTAAGTTAATATTCGTTGTAAATTTGTTTGTCTTGAGGTCACTAGATGGCATTATTAAATATAAATTGTAGATTTAAATACTTCCGTATTAGGTATAAATAATAAATAAACTGAGTATTTCTGATACCACCACTTTGGAAGTGATATTTAATTAATTTTATTATAATAGTTTAGTTAAGCTCGCTTGGATCTACTATCCCTATGTTTTTGGTGGGATTTTTAATGTTACCTTTCGGAATCTCACGACTGGGTGGAAAAAAATAAATATTGGGAACCATGGTGTAGGAAATGTGCGAAATGGACCCTTAATTTGAGGTTCATTCTTATCCGGGTCTGTGGTTCGATCCCTTCCTCTACACTCGCCGTGTTTGTTCCATTGTAATTATAAAATTATCTTATTTGTCTATTTAAATAAATGTTAATATACTACCCACGGCCTTTTTATTCTCTTCTGGGGATATTTAGGGCCGAGGGGTTACAGACTTATAAACTAATTTCTCGAGAGGTACAACATCCAGCCCCGAGCTCTTAGTTAATCACTGTACAAGGGGAGACTCCGATTTCACCAGTGATAAATTGTTCAGCCATGCCGGGAATCGAACTCGGGGTCCTTAGCTTGATAGACAAATGCGATATTGAATAAGTGAAGGTAGGATAGCTCTGAAATCGTGTCATGGGCAAGGGGGAATGGGGTGTTATTACAGAAGGAGCGGAGGAGCAGTACAAGGGGGAGGAGAATCTACTAATTGGTAAGAGATGACGTAAAGATTAAATGAGCTGCATGCATTTAAATAGGATATTAGCGTCGGCGTTAATTTGTTTACGAGCCTTGTTGTTTTAGTGGGAGGTGTGGCTATCAATTTAGATGTTAGGGTTCGTCAAAATGTTGTGATGAATACTTTGGTTGGATCTTCAAAGTAGCTTACACAGATCATTATTGGGGGGTAGGTTTGTATTAGTCTGCCTGTGAATTAGTACAGTGACGTGCTGCGAAGTATTCCAAGGGTAAACAGAGTTTGTACGAACTGCAGGACTACCAGTTAACTGTTATAATAACTCAGTAGAGCAGGGGTCTCCAAGCGTTTTGCTACGCGGGCCACATAATATATTTTACACATTTTCGCGGGCCAAAGTAACGTTCACCTGTTATTCAAGTAGCATTATTATTGCCCTGAATGCCTTGACATGCGTGAATAGATCACAAATAAAATTTGTTTCAACATGTAAATTTAGATTCAAGTCATATGGCCGGTCACGTCTGTAAAAATTCCAAAGACGGTCAGTGTTTGATAAGAGTTATTGAGGTTGATTCTTCTTTGTGAGAAATGAATCAATTTATAGGTAATAAATTATATTTATAATAATTAGTCAATATAATTACTTATTTTAAAAATCAGGTAACATCTTTTGGGATTTTTATTTTATAGCACTCTGCAGGGAGACTTAGAACTACCCAAAAAACATCACAAGCCGTTCTGTTGTAGGTATAATGAATGATGCCTGCGACTGTAAATGAGGGTTTGCAATTCCGACAGCACTCTGGCTTGGTGTCATGGGGGGAAGCTCTCTGGCTTGGTGTCATGGGGGGAA